>JABUQX010076426.1:0-25000 GCA_015478945.1 Trachelipus rathkii
ATTAATATATATATATATATATGTATTATATATATATATATATATATAATATATATATATATATATATTATATATATATATAGTATATATATTTAAAAATATATTATATATATATAATCTTAATGATTTCATGGCGCAGATAAATGTTGTTTTTTTTTAACTTTTTTTTCATATATTATTATTATATGATCACTAACAATCAAATTGAGTGCTGATGAACAGATCAAAAGAATTTTAAAAAATAAAAAAGGAAAAGTAATTATTTATTAATATCGTACTTCACGCTTGCACGTTCTGGCAGTCGCCGAGACCAGAGCGGCGTCCTTGGAAATTTTCTGAATAGTTTAGGTTAGCTTACTTGCATCGTCGATCCATATAGGTTGGTGGTGGCTTACTTGCCCTCTAAAGGTTCGGTTATGATATTCGTTGTTATGTAATACATAGAATCGGCATTTTCTTAGATAAACAGGCACCAAAACGTACTTTAAAATCCATTGACACAATAAGAAAGTACTACATTTAATGAATTAATATGCGTTTTGTAAAAGTGGAATTATTATTATTATTATTATTATTATTATTGATTATTATTATTATTTAATTATTATTATTATATTATTATTATTCATCTATTTATTAATTTTATTATTATTATTATCTCATTATTATTTAATTATTATTATTATTATTATTATTATTATTATTATAATTAAATATTTTTGGAATTAATAAATTTTTATATCTAAAGATTCTGTCTTTAAGTAAAATTGGTGGAATGGCAAATAATTTATAAAACGAATGCTTTTTCAACCTATACATTCGAACGAACAAAAGCAAAACTCACAACTATAGCATAGCTTAGCTTAACTAAAATTGTTTATTGCAAAGGTGTCAGGATTATTTAGATATTTGGCCCTCAAATCTATATATACTATATGAAAAATGAAATAAAAAATGCGATGCGGCCGAGAACCCGACTCTTTCATCTTTATATTTTACCCACAAACATTAATTTTTTACGTTACCGTAAATATCTTTAGAAGCATTGAGTAAAGATCACGTTTCTGTTCTACTATATGCAAAAAGTGAGCTTTTTTTCTTTAACTTTTATTATTAAATTTTTTATATTTACAAATTTCTATCTTTCTCATTCAGCATCTTAATTAATTGGTAGTATCATATACTAACAAAATTGGAAAAAAAAGTTAATAAAAAAAAAACATATTTATTGCGCCATGAAACTCATAAGAATCAATATAATTATATCTATATATAATATATAATTATATTATGATATTATATAATTAAATATCCTATATATTATATATATATATATATATATATATTATATTATATTATATATATATTTATTTATATATATATATACTATATAAATCTATATATATATTATATATATATATATATATATATATATATATATATATATATATATATATACTATATAATATATATATAGTTTATATTAAGAATATATATATATTTAATATATATATATATATAGTATATAATTTAGGGGGCGAGCCGAGTTAAAAAAATACCAAAGTGTAAAGGGAATAAAATTATTCTTCTTTTTAACTAAAGGAAATACATAGGTAAACCGCCAACGATGATCGGAGTCGGGGTCTCCTCGGCCTCCGCTGGACGACGATGGGGACATGTCCCCCTCTGTCCCCGTTACGGCTCGAAGCCCCCTAAATGGGGAAAAATAAACTTTTTTTAAAAATATTTTTCGACGAATAATGCTAAACAAAAAAAAAAAAACATTAAAACCCCTCCTTTAAAAATTTCCGCTGATTACCAAAAATATACTTTTGTTTTTTACCTGTAGGTGCTGCCGTTCTCCAGTTACATGATGTCAGCTTTAGAGCACTGTGTCAGTTATTATAATTTTTATTATTATTATTATATATTAATATTATTATTATTATTCATTTTATTATTATTATTTATTATATTATTATTATTATTATTATTATTAATTATTTCTTATTAATTATTATTATTTATTATTTATTATTATATTATTATTATTATTATTAATTATTCATTATTACTTATTATTATTATTATTATTATATTCTTATTATTATTATTATTAATTATTATTTCTTATTATTATTGTTAGTAAATATTTAATTAATATTCATTATCGCTGAAAAAACACAAATATCTAATAAAATTAGTGAGCAAAATATGTGTAAAAGAAATGCCTTTCTTACAAAAAATCGAAACTCAAATCAAAAAAGCCCCCCCTCCGGGGGCCTATTCTTCAGCCAGCTTAAGTAAAATGTATTGCAAACGTGTCAGTGGTCGATCCACAAACAATTCCACAATTAATCACTATCTTTGTTACCTAAACTATAATTGCTATATATATATATATATTATATTATGGTTATCTTTTTTGTATACGATCACTATATATTATATATATATATATTATATATATATATATATAATTAATATATATATATATATATATATATATATATATATATATATAACTAACTTATTATATATAATATATATATATAAACTTTATAAAAGCTTGAGACGTCAACAGTTAGCTATAATAAATACGTAATGCCTTTAATTAAAATATTGCTTATAAATCAAAAGAAATTTATTGGAGGAATTAGCAAGAATATTCGACAAACTTGGTCTCGTTCAGCTGCTAATAACTAAATTAAAAATAATAAACAAAACATAAAAAATTTAAAATTATTACAAAAGTTTTTTTAATTTTTTTTGAAAAAAGGTGAGGAGTTAAGAAAAAATGTTTTTAATGATGGGATCTGTATTGGTGAATCATTTCTTTGTATATTATAATTGGTGGAACTGTTAATGCAAAATGATTCGGTGAATCTTCTAAGGGGAAGGTTTTCAATGTTGATAATGGGCGTCATATGTTCTATGTTAATAGTATGGTTCTGGGTAGATCTGTGTAAGGTGAGGGCAGAGTTGGGATTGTCTCGAAGTAGGTCATATTTGTGTTGGTAATGCGTCGGGTGAAGTCCATGTGTTTCCCAATGGTATATACTGTTACAGTGCGGCACAAGGGTTTTATTTTTTGTAAACACATTGAGCAGTGAATGTGTTTGGTATGAGATTTTAGATTTAAAATATTTTGAAAGGAGAATGATTTGAGTTTGAAGTTCCAAGTTTTGGGAAGGAATTTTTTGCAAAAATTGTGAGAAGACGAAGGTAAAGGGAGGTAGGAAGTTTGTGTATTATCACCACAGGAAGAATTCTCGCGTTCTTCTTTTAGTCCATCGTGGCGTAGTGGTCAAGCACACGCGTTCATCTGCTAGGGCCCAGGTTGAATCCCAGCAGGGTGAATAGCTCAGAAGGTATTTTTCTATCAATAATTATTGACCTGAGCGGTTAATACAGTTTCTACCTTATAATAAAATTTTTCACCTTGTGCGGTGTCCTGCCTGACCCTACGCCCGAGTGTGGACGGGAAGGGCGCGGGATGTCCTGTATTGGGGTGCTAATATTCACCGCAGGAAGAATTTTTGCGTTCTTCTTTTAGTCATCGTGGCTAGTGGTCAAGCACAAGGGTCCATCTGCTGAGGGCCCACGGTTCAATCCCAGCAGTGTGAATAGCTCAGAAAGGGATATTTTTATCAATACTTATTGACACTGCGGTTAATGCAGTTTACACTTTATCAATAAAACTACAATCCCGGTTGCTGAGTATTTTTCAACCTTGTGCGGTGTCCTGCTTGACCCTACGTCCGAGTGTGGACGGAAGGGCGCGGATGTCCTGTCTTGTGGGTGTTATTATTCACTCACAGAGAATTTCGCGTTCTTTATCCATCGTGGCGTAGTGGTAAGCACATACGCGTTTCATTGCTGCTAGGCCCGCGTTCCATCTCCAGCGAGGTGAATAGCTCAAAAGGGGTAATTTTTCATCAATACTTATTGCACTGCGGTTATTTTGCAGTTTACTTATCAATAAAATATGATCCCAGTTTGATGAGAATTTTTCACCTTTTTGCGTGTCCGCTTGGCCCTAGGCCGAGTGTGGAACGGGAAGGGAGCGGGTGTCTGTTTGAGGGTGCTATATTGACCCCAGGCAAGAATTCTCGACTTCCCTTATTTTTAGTCCATCGAGTGGGTGGGCGTAGTGGTCAGCACATACGCGTTCATCTGCTAGGGCCCAGCTTCAATCCCAGCAAGGTGAAAAGCTCAGAAACGGGTATTTTTATCATATTATAATATATAATATATATATAAGTATATATATATATATATATATATATATATATTATTATATATATATTATATATATATATATTATATATATATAATATATCATTGGGAAATCGAGTAGTTTTTTAATGGTGCTTCTGAAGCTCGTTAAGTTTCATGTCCATTCAAAAAATAATCCAATTATTTTAATGTTTAATACTTTTAATTATTTTAAGCGCAGTTTGCATCAAATTAGGATAGCATTTCATAATCGAGTGGGAATTAACAATTAAACAAAGAGCTAAAGTCGAGAATATTTTCATGCGAAATAACACTTATAAGTACAGCTACAAAGAAGTTATTCCAGCTCAATACTGATTTGCAAATTTTATCTTAGTAAATGCATAGTTTTCCTATTTTTTTGGGTTTTATTTAAAACTATGACCCTAAATGAAAAGGAAAAAATTAACGTCGATTTAGATCTTTTGAACTGGTTGGCCAATGATAGATAAATCTTACCCACATCAATTATTTAGTTGCTATAAAATTAATAAGAAAAATACCAACAACTATGAAATAAAATCGTAATCCTGAATGCGAAGTCTATTAAATATGTAAATGGTTCCTCAATCAAATCAAAATCAAAAATATTTATTCAGTATATGTATGTTTTACATAATACTTATCATTAAAAATAATAGCAATTCTAATATAAAAATAGATACACACAGAAGAAATGGGTTCTAAGGGAAGTTTTTTTCGTCCTTTGAGCAAATTAAGTATTCATACGGTTTCATATTCAAATTTGTATTTAATAGAGAAATCGTAAATTTAAAACAGTTTATTTAATATGAAATAATCTTAATCCAAATAAACTAGTACAAAATTACTAATAATAATAAAAATAATAATAATAATAATAATATAATAATAATATATATAATAATATATAATACTAATAATATAATAATAATCATATATATAATAATAATAATAATTGTAATAAAAAAGAATCAATTAATTGAAAACTACTATATACTACTACTTCTACTCTACTACTTACTACTACTACTACTACTACTACTAATAAAATATATAATATAATAATAATAATAATCATAATAATAATAATAATAATAATAATAATATAATAATAATATTATAATAAGATCACAATTAATAATAAAGTAGCAAATAACGAGTCGTAAATGACATAACATCAGTAATAAAAACATAATAGTAATTGACTAATATAATAATTAAGAGAAATGTTTTCTTATAATGTAACTAATTTTATTCTTAAAATATAAATTAACATTATAATATATGGTAGAACCTTTAAATAGTTATACATATAGTGATACAATGATAACAACTTTTATACAATATAATTAAATTAATATAATATAATATAAATATATATAAAATAAATTAATTAATTAAAAATATTAATAATAACTAAAATAAATATATAAATTAAATAAATAATAATAATATTAAATGATAATAATAATTAATATAATAATAATTAATATAATAATATATATTTATACTTTATATATTAATTATAAATATATTAAATTAATTATATAATTAATTTAAATTAGATTGTAATATAATTCATTATAGAATTAATAAAATTTTATACAAATTCATTTAGTTTTGTTTTTATGAGTAATAATTAAATTGTAAATGTTGTAACAAAAAATATAATAATAATATGAATATAATAATATTAATTTAAATATTAATAATATTATATTTACAATTTAAATTATTGCATTTACTTATTATTAAAGTAATAATAATTAAATGAATTATAAATATAATTATATAATAAACATAATTCTTACTTTTAATATTATTATTGATACCTAATTAATTAAATATAATTAATAATAATAATTAAATTAATTAATATATAATATATAATCTAATAATAAATAAATTAATATTAAATAATATATAAATAATAATATAATATAATTAAATATATAACCAAATATAATTAGAAAAAAATTAAAATTATTATAAATTAATTAATATATAATAATATTATAATAATTAATAATATAATAAATATTAATAATATAAATAATAATATAAATTCACTGTCCAAAAAATAAAAATTTCAAAATTTGTTAAATAATAGTTTATAAATTAAATAAATTCATAATATCATAATATAAATAAATATAATAATAATCTATTTCTTCCTCTGACGTCTATCTTCCTAACAGATATGAGTACACATTCAGATATATAATTATAAATTTAAAATATTTATATATATATATTATATATATATTTATATATATATTAATATATATATAATATATATTATATATATATATAATATATATACCGGTAATATATATATAAATATTAATATATATATATATATATATATTATATATATATATATATATATTATTATTATTATTATATATATACTATATATAATATATAATATTATATATATATTTATATATATATAATTTATATATTACAAATATAATTATTATATTATAATATCTATTATTATATATATATAATATATATAATATATATTACTATTATTATTATATATATATAATAATATTAATAATATATATTTACTATTATATATAATAATATTATATATCTATTAATATTATATATATATTATATATATAATTAATATATATATATATATAATATATATTATTTAATATTAATTATTTATATAATTATATATTATTAATATATATATATATATATATATAAAGTATAGGATCATGCCTGGACACGCACGCTCAAGCACTATAGGGGATAGCACGATTGTTATAAGAGCAAAATATTCTGATAACCAAATAAATACATTTTATATAGAATTCAACAATGACTTTTAATAGTCTTCTGTGACAAAGGAATCATTACTGTTATAAATTTATGTTGATATAACAAGGCACATAAAGCCCTCTACACTAATAGTTTGGTATAAATGTAATAATACTTGAAAATAAACGTCTTTAACACGGTGAGTAGCTAATATACAATTTACGCTAACATATAGTGATTAATCACATAAATAAATAATAATACATAGCTAAGCGAGAATACAACTAGAGATGTATAATATATTTGTGAGATAGTAAAGTATGAGCACTCGCATTAATATAGTTTATAATTTAGAATCTACGTAACATTTAAATCTGTGTGTTATTTTTATTCTAATTAAAACTTACATCTGAGTAAGTTTATCTTTATTATATATTATTTAATCTTATTTTTTATATTAATTATTTATATCTTATTTATATTTATTATTATTATTATATTATTATTTATTTATATTATTTATATAATTATATATTATATATATATTTATTAATATTTATATTAATTTATTTATTATTTTATAATTTATTATTTATTATTATTATTTTATTAATTATTATTTATTATTATATATTATTATTAATTATATTTATATTATTATTATTTATAATTTAATTTATGTATTAATTATATAATATTATTTAATTAAATGTTTATGACTTAAAAATTGACTAATTAATCTTTAATTTTCTTTTTATATTTTATTTTATTATTAATTCTTATTTTAATTATTATTATTATTAGTAGAGATTTATATTTTTAAATGTTATTATTATTATTGATTTTAATTATTATGTGTAATGATTAATGTGATTTTTATGTGATTATAATTATTGGTTATTTGGTATATGATTTAATGTAGTGTGATTATATGTGAGTTTTATTGGATTTTTTGATGTTATTATTTATTGAGATTATAGTTTTATTTTAATTGTTGCAATATATATATATTCTCTTCTTACGTTGAGCTAGTTACACACATTGCACAATCTAATTGTTTCTTAATATCCATTCTCGAGTAACATGATACGATAATATCTGACGATAGATCTTCAAGACTTTATGTCTTTAATTATATGTCTCTTTATGTGTGGTGATCTGCTTTCACCAAGATTCATATTTTCTACATTTATAATAATCAACTACACGTGCGTGACATATTTCAATGTTGTATATCCACTTCTCAGAAAAAATATAAGGAAATCATATGAGATAGCTCGACTGTGAACCTTTTCTCAATTATTCGCAGGTTTTCAATGAACAAACCTTATTCATGTTTTGTATAAATGTACTTACCTTTACTTGGGAGAATACGTAGCTATTTCAACAAATCGTTCATCCGGATTTTCGAATTCTGATAGAGTAATATTACGCACTTAATCTCGCTATTTCAGACCTCGGGGTAGATCTATTAGTGGAACTATGATCAATTTCCTCAGTTGTTAGAGTATAAATGAACAGGATTTTTACATGTTCTTTTACAATTCTGTGTTGGACTTTGATAATGAATAACGACACTTCTATACTTTAGGATTCTTTCTATGAACTACATTCTTTAATTCTACTTCTCGGCATGAATGTTCGCTGCTTTAAAATGTAGCGTAAGATGCTAGCCAAGGATATTTTACTGTCTGTTAACTTAACATACAGGGTCAGGTTACATTTAATAAGTTTAGTTACTAAGTTCCCATACTAATTACTCTTGAGAGGCATAGACCATAATAATATTGGAACATTTGGAGTACATATTGATACCAGAAAACAATAATTACTGATATAATATCCGCGAGGTATGTTTATTTAAGAATATATTCCTATCATAAATTATTGTGTACTATTCGTGGGTATATAATATATATATATAATAATATTAATATAATATATATATATATATATTAATATATAATTATATATATAAGTATTTAATATATATATATATTATATAAATATATATATTTATATATCATATATATATATATTATATTAATATATATATATATATATATTATTATATATATTATATATATCATAATATATATATATATATATTATTATATTATATATATATATATATATATATTATTATATATTATATTATATATATTATATATATATATATTATATTTGATTGTGTTACTGCACATAAATATATGTAAATTCTATAAATATTTTCCGAGAAGCTGAATGATAGTCTAAAGCTTTAGTAAAAATATAGTTTTCAAATATAATATTTACGCAATACGCCTAGATTAAGTATACGTATAACTATACCTACTATAAGTTTATTATGGTAATCATTACTGGCAAGTCAATTTTACGGTGTCTAAAATAACTCGGATAGAACTATACTAATGATTGCTTAGGACTGTGCTTGAAAATATAGTATATTCGTATATTTATATGGAACATATACTGTATAATTCATATTGACTATGTCGATAAGTCTGATGATTATACTTACTCTTACTCACTTCTCTTCACACACAGTCATAACACTTAATAACATAAACAATTTACTATAACTAGCTAATTTATATGCACATAAGCAGATAAAGCTAATAATAATATTAATTTTTACCATAATGAACTCAGTGTTGAAAATATCACATAAAAGTATTCGTAATAAATGTAATTTAAATCCTACCAAAATTAATGAAATTATACTATCTATCAAATCAAAATATATTTACTTATGAAAATATATCTTTATAATACGTAGTACATAGGTATTCATTTCTAAGTGATATACATTCTACTTCAACTACTCACTCTCATTAACTAATAATTCTATTAGCTATTTAAACATATAAAATAATAATTTGTATAATTGTGATTGTATATTAATTATTATTCATCATTTAGATTATATGCATTCGTGATAAATGAGGTTTTTAAATAGAACGATATCACAATAATCTATCTATAATAAATTTGTTTACCATAATTAAGTCTAATAAAATTTGTCTGCAAAAGTAATAGAATATTTCTTTATTTAAGTCAATATAATATTAAGAATCACTGAATATTATATTTATTATAATATTTTTGGTGTTGATACCGTTACATATTATAGAGTATTGTAAGCAATCCTCATTAATAAAATATTATTGGTATAGTGTAGTTAGTAGATTCTTAAAGGTGATTTTTTCTCTTATGCGAGTTGTGTTCTTTTTCATCAAGATTAATATAAGGTATCCAGACTCTGCGCGTGAGGAACTAAAAAGAAGGGAGAGACGAAAAGAATGAAGATGTAAGAAGCTATATGGCGCAAGTAGAAAGAGAGATAGTAAGACGAGGATAAAAGAATGATGTATATAAGAGATAAGAAAGAGTAAGAGCGAGTATAGATGCAAAGGAAGAAGTAAGTAAAATGAATAAAAGATATGAAAGATAAAGATAGATAAAGATAGATAGAAATAATGATAATAAATAATGAAATGATAGAATAAGGTGATAGATAAAGTAAGAAAGTAATGAGAATAGATAAAAGTAAATAATGAAGAAGATAATAAGATAGAATAGATAAAATAAAGAAATGAATAGAAATAATGAATAGGAAGAAAGATAGAATTGATTGGAAGAGAAAAGGTGATTTAAAGAAGATAGATGGAAGAGAGAACGATAAGACATACGCCTGATAAGAGGTGTTCAGAGTTGAGTAGAGGAGTAAGAAGTAAGGTAATGTAATTGTTATATTTTTATGTAATATTTGTATCTCATTGATATTTAATGTTATTTTTTATTTTAATTGAACAAGCAGTACAACACTGAACCACAGCAACAACACAGACGAATAATACAGTACATAATAAGTAAATAAAATGTGATATTTTAAAAAGAATATGTTAAATATAAGAATTAAGTTATAGAAGGGGTTATCCCTATATATATTATAATACTGTAACTAATTATTATATATAATAGTTATATAATGTGACCTATAATAGTAATTAGATATTTTATTATACTACTATATATTATTAATGATCGTGGTATAATATTAATATATTATAATTAATAGGAAAGAAACAGAAAAAGGGAGACTTGGTGGAATATTAATGATATGCAATTAGATTACGCTCAGGGGCGGCCATGGATGAATTCTCTTTTCGGTTGACGTTTGTGTACCACCACTGTATACTCAACTCAGTAGTGTCAAACTTATTATTTATTATTTTTTATTCTTTAATTTGTTTATTCTTGGATTTAATAAATTTAATAAATTAAATTGACCATATTTAAATAACATAATCCAATTTATGCCAGAAAATCTTTTAATCAAATACAGTATTTTGATTAGTTCTTCAAGAAATAGTTTTTGCAAAAGTATGCAGACGCGCATAAATAAGATATCTAATGTTCTAAAGTATATATGGACTAGAGTGGAATAGTAATATTACACAATCTGATGAGCGCACCAGCGTTATTATAAAATATAAGATTTTTGCTTGCAGATAGAAGCCAAACATTATTTCTTTAAAGTGTACGAAACAACATTATAATAGAAAAGACGTTTTTGTTAACATTTTTGTTTATTGATTTCTATTCTTATTTGTAAGTATCGGCTCTTGATACTACTCGCTCAACGATCATTACTTTCACTTTTATAGTGGTCTGGACCCATGAAGCTACTATTATATTATATATATTTGCATAGTATATATAATATACTATATGGTAATTATCAACGTAGTAATAGATGAGTATATATATACTACTATATATATTAGTCTATATACTTCATTATATATATTAACAGTAAAATGTTAATTAGATTAGATATAATATACGTATCTCTATAAATGGATAGACTAATAGACTGATATTATCATATTATTATATATATATTATATATATATATATAATATATATATATAATATATATATATATATATATAAGTAATATATATTTATATTATATATATATATTTATATGGATCTATCCATATACTCCGATATATGTGGGATAGATGTCGACTTTATATATATAATATATTATATATATATTATATATATATATATATATAATATATAATATATATATATATAATATATATTATATATACATAGAATATATATATATATTATTTTATATATTATACTATCAGGGGCGTATACATAGGGTAGGTAGGGCAGGTAGTCTCCTACCCAATCATTTTTGGAGATACCTTTTTGATAAAAATACAATTTAAATGGTTCAAGTTTAAACTTAAGCTTAAACAATTTATTTGAGAAAGTGAAAAAAAGGAAACTAATACATTTATTATAAATATTTGTTGATAGAAAAAACAAACTACATTTGCTAATGAGCAAATATAATAAGAACTAATTTCATTTTTGAAATTTGCCTTCCTATATTCTTGAATGTTCTTTTAAGAGGTAAATTCTATGCCTATGGGTCGTATCATAGATTTTCATATATTTCATATAATAATACAGCTATAATACTTGGGTTGTCAGGAGCCAAGACAGTTATTACTTGCTGTAACGAACGAAAAATACGAGAATCCACGGGAACGAACTTTTTCGTTCAGGGGTGGAGCGAAACGTACGAGATCTGCTTGTTCTCATCCTATTCGCTCCTAAATCTCTTCTCTCTCTCTCTTCTCTAGTAAATTGGTCGGTCTCTTAGGTCTATCTCTTCTCTCACTCTCTCTGCTCTCTCTCTCTTCTCATCTCTCTATCTTCTCTCTCTCTCTCTTCTCTCTTCACTATATATAATAAATAGTTAAGTAGTAATATATATATATATATCATATATATAATATATATATATATATAATATATATTTAGTCATATTATGAATGATATAAAATAATAGTATACTAAAATATAAATCCTAGTAAGCACAATGTAATGATCTTCCAGGATAGCGAAAAACACTGATTAATAATAAATATAGTTATTTATACATTATATATATTATGACTATATTTTACATATAGCTATATTATATCGGTATTATATATATACATATATAATTAATATATAGTATTTTATATTTTTATAATGATATATAATATACTCTAGAGAACTTGGCGGCCAGAATGTCCTTTACCATATTAATAGTATTAATATAATTTATTATATATTATATAATATATATTATTATTATATAATAAATATATATATATATATAATAGTATATATTAATAATATATATAACTATATTATAATATTATATAAATTTTTGTGTGAAAATGTCAGATGCAACCACCCATAAACTGTTATTCGCGCCGCCCAATATATATTAATATATTAATTTATATATATATATATTATATCTATATATATTATTATTAATATATATATATATTATTATATTTATTAATATATATATTATATATATATATGACTAAGTGATATAATAATTTTATTATTATTTTAATATTAGTAATAGAAATAAATTATATTAATTATTATATTATATTATATATCTTATAATATATATATGGCTTATGCCTATATCTGTGATAATGAAGCCGAGTCATTTGTGTCCATAAATTAACGTTTATCGAACAAATGGGTAATGACAAGCGGCATAGTGAAAAAAGTTTGAACTTTTTTTCCTATATCTTGTATAACTTTTATTACATTTTTTAGTTGTGAATTTGTTTATTGAAAAACAAATAAATGGAAAGTGAATAAATTATATCACTAATATAAATTTTTTTTTTTAGGTTAAGTAAGGTAAGTAAATTACTGTAGGGTGTACATAAATTTAAACTTGCTTTTGGTTTCATATTTTTCAAAGTGTGTCGAAGACTGTTTTATATTACATACAGTTTTTATTTTGACTTTTATCACAATTAACACGTTTATATATTTTGACTTTTATCAAATAACAATGTGTTCGGATCCATAAAGACATTTCGATTATGGTAGATCATCATAACAGATAATAACATGATTATTATATATATCATAATATAATATTATATATAAATATAATAATTTATTTTATGTGATAATAATATTTATTTTTATATTTTATATAATATATTATCTATATTTATTATAAATAATTCATATATAGATATTAGATTATATTATATATTATATATTATATACTATATAGGACCTGTTTACTGTTTTAAGACTCGGTCAGTTTTGATTTTTTTTTTGTTTTTTTTTCAATAAATATATTTCTTAGTGTATAGTTGGATTCCTAACTGTCTAATTTATAGGGGGTGAAGGAATGTATTAAGTAAAAATATTGATATGACCAGTAGGTTCTTTACGACTTACGTGTTCAGTTTTTTAATTTTTGTTTTTTTTTTTTTTTTTTATACGCATAAAGGAATAACAAGGGTAACACGCAAATGATGAAGGTTGGCGGTGTCTCATAAGGCCTTTCACGGGGACGTATACAGTGGTAGGACTATTTCCCCCCTCCGGTGAGGGTCTCCGGACCCCGTACTTTTGGTATTTGGGTGTTGCTGTGGGGTTCTAAAACACGCCATCCCCATGACGGGGTAATGTAAACGGTTCCCCGCCCCCCTTGTCCCCGTGAACTCGAGCCCCCTAATTTTTTTTTTTTTTTTTTTTTTTTATTTTTAAAAAATTTTCTTTTATTTTTTTACATTTTTTTGTTTAATAAGCTTTCAACCTGATGTCCTCAATAACTATCTTAATTGGATTTTCTGTAAGTTGGTTGTAAAACTATTCGGATTTTCATGTGTATGAAAAACAAAATCATTTTTTGTTGTTCTTTTGATTTATGAGTGTACATTTTTTGTAATTTATGCGTATTTATAGCGCTGATTTCAAATTGTAATTGGTTTGTATTCTGTAAGTTTTCGTAACTATTTCGAGATAAATACCATTTTTTAAACTTGTATATTTCTATAATAAATGTGTATTTTTAAATAATATTTAAAAAATATTTCGAACTAGTTCTGAATCATCGTCCATATCCTCCTGAAAATTCAGTATGTGATTAGTATCATATATAGCAATATGTTAACAAAAACACAAAAAAATCAAAAAACTGATGGAGTACTTAAAAACATACACAGGGCTAATATATCAATATATATATTATATAACTATATACACTATATATATATATATTATATAATATTAATATACATATATATAATATATATATATATATATATATATATATATATAATTATATATATACTATATATTGGACTCATGTTGATTATCACTTCACTATATCATACATATCGATTGTAAAGCATATTCGAACAACAACATTTCATAAAATGAAGTGAAAATGCTTAAAATCAAATTGACACTTTAATATTTGATTCCACACCTCTAAAAATATTAAAACATAACCTTTACTTATGTATATATATTATATATAGGCGTCTTCGATCTTATTGACACTTCTCTGCTAACTGAAATGCTCAAATTATCAAAAATTTTTGTTCGTTATTTCGTCAACCTAGCTACAAAATGTAAAAATGCTTTCAACGTAAGGAATTTCTTTAAATTCTGTAAGGTTGCTACTATTTTATACAGAATTTTTATTCTATATACACAGAATTAAGTGACAATATTTTTATTCGTTATTGGTGAGTATACCTTTTTTACGATTTTTGTCGACTACGTTGACGAATAACGAATACAAAATATTTTAGCATTTCGTTTCAGCAAAAGTGCAAAATCGAAGACGCCTTATAGGCGTCTTCGATTTTGTAATTTACTTTTATATTCATTATTTATTTGCATTATTTCACTCTGGATTGTTTAAAAAAAACATAAAAAATAAAAAAAACGCTTAGCAATTTCTGAACTTAAAACGTACCATAAATAGTTGCTAGAGACATGCATAAATCGTTCCAGCATTTACTCCGTCAGTTTTTGATTTTTTTTTTTTCAATATATTGTCAGGAATGATTACTAAAAATTAATTTATATAAAATTGGTGACGAATATAGCTATCAAAAAAAATATGGACACTTTTTTTTTTTATTATTCCGTCTTTGTTTTTTTTTTTTTTTTTTTTTTTTTTATTTTTTTTAATATATTTGCATAGTTATATGTATCTAAACAATTGAATTTAAGTTGGTCTCAGACGTTTTAGTATATGGTTCATAATGTTAATCTAAGAAACTATTAATGCTACAGTAAAACGGAATACATTGTTTAGGAATGTATACTGGTCAATTTTAAGATGCGGATAAAAATCGTAAAAAAAAAAAAAAAAAAAAAAAATAAAAAAAAAAAATATATATATCTCAAAACTACAATAGCACAGCGTAAGGGAATACATTTTTGGAAATCCTGGTAAAATATTATACATAAAAGAATGTTCAAAAATAATAATAAAAATAAAGAAATTTGTTAATAATTATACTGTACATATGATTAATAGGCCTATTTAGAGGACTTTTAATTGGTTTCTCGTTAAATAAATATGACTTTTCTATAAATTTTGTCTTTATACGGGCACACTAGGGGGCTTCGAGCCGACGGGGAACATAGGGGGGGAGGCTGTTTTCCATACCCCGTAGGGGATGGGGGAGGAACCCCGCGACACCCATACAAGAGCGGGGGTTCCGGAGACGCTCCCCGGAGGGGGGGAATCTAGTCCTAACACACCGTAGTTTCCCCGGATGGCCGAGAGAACCCGCACTCCTTGATCGTGGCGGTATACCCTTGGGGTATTCTTTAGTAAAAAAAAAAAAGCAAAATTTATAGAAAGTCTATCTTTATTTTAACGAGAAACCATAAAAGGTCTTAAATAGGCTTTTAATCATATTACTATATTTATTAACAATAATCTTTTTTATTTTTTTATTTTTTTTACCTTTTTCTTTTTAAATTTTACGAGATCAAAAATGTATTCCTTTTCGCTGTGCTATTGTAGTTTTTGAGATTTTTTTTTTTTTTTTTTTGTTTTTTTTTTTAAATAAAAAAAAACATTTTTTCGCACTAAAATGGACCAATTCAACAATTTGTTCGATTTTAACTCGTAGCATTCAATAGTTTTTAAGATACATTATGACGGATACTAACTAAACGCTAGCCTTTAAGTGTGGTAAACGAACACTGAATTCAAAAGTTTTCGAAATGATTTTAATAATTATGTTAACAATCACTTTAATATTAAATATTTTTTTAAAAAAGTGAAATATTTTTGGATAATGTACGTATATATATATATATATATTATATTAGGGTCATATATAGTATAGTGAAGGGTAATATAGACTCAAAAGGTGTTATTATAATAGTGATATATAAATATGCGATATATATATAATATATATAAGTATATATTATATATATATACTATATTACAACTTTATATTTATAGGATTATATCATGTTTTATGTAAAGTCCTTTTATAATTTAAAACTAATGAATACCCTAGAGTAGACATAACGCAGCATAGAATAGCAGGAGCCGGGGTCTCTCGGCCTCTAGGTGGACGACGGGGGGGATTCGTCCCTCTGTCCCCCATCGGCTCGAGCCCCCTAATGGAAATATATGCTTCCCTGAACCTTAACCTCAACTTACTTGCATAGTTAATTGCCTAAATAAAGTTGCTTAAAAAACTACATAGATGATTATTATTATTATTATTATTATTATTATTATTATTATTATTATTATTATTATTTATTATTATTTTATTATTATTCATTATTATTATTATTTTATTAATTATTATATTATGTGCAAATTTTTAGAAACTGTACTGTGACAACCGAGGTACCTAACTTAACCAAACCAAACCTAACCTAACCTAACTTAACCTAACCGAACTTAACCTAAATTAATTTTCATTAATATAACAGTTTGTGATCAGGAAACTTAGGAGGTTCAGGCTGTACGCTAGCCTTGTGAGGTGGTTGACTATATCCTCATAGTCACAGTACAGTTTCTACAAATTTGTTATTATTATTATTAATTTTATTATTATTATTATTATTATTATTATTATTATTATTATTATTATTATTATTATTATTATTATTATTATTATTATTATTATTATTTTATTATTAGTATTATTATTATTATTATTATTATTATTATTCATTTAACTTATTATTTTATTATTATTTTAATTATTATTCCTATTTTATTATTATATTTTTTACTAAATAATTTGTGAATTAATAATTCATGATCTAGAAAAAATTTTCCTTTAAGAGGGTAGTGAGGCAAAATAATGCCTCAAACGAAATGCCATTTTCTTTAACACAGCAAGATTCTATTTGATGGCAAAATCAGCCTTACAACAATATTTCGCCTTAGGTTGATAATAAGAAAGTAATTGATAAGGTGGATCAGAAATTTAGGGTAAATAAAGTACTGTATCTAAGGAATTTGGTCAATTCTACTTTTTTTCTGTATAAATAAAACACAACAAAAGAAGCAATTGACCAAATGCCTAGATACGTCACGTTTTATCTAAATTGTGCTGAACCTTTTCAATACTTTTATACAACCTAGGCTAAATATTGTTGGGTAAGGCTTTGATTTTGCGATAGAAATTTTTGGGAGAAAATGACAATTTTCTTTGATGCATTATTTTGCTCCACTATAGTGTTAAAGGGAAAATTTTTTTTGGACATGATTTATTAATTCAAATATTTAGTAAATATAAATAGATTAATATATAAGATCACGATAAATAATTTCACAGTGGCTAGCTACTCAAATAATAATAAATAAAAATATATATAATAATAATAAAACTACTAATAATAATAAAATATAATATAATAATAATATATAATATAATAATAATATATATTAATATAATTATATATAATAATAATAATCATAATGGCAAATTTGGTTAGAAACTGTACTGTGGACTAGTGAGGAATATTAGTCAAGCACTCACAAGGCTAGCGTAACAACTGAACCTCTAAGCATTTCACTTGATCTCTGACAACTGGTAATATTAATGAAAATTATTAGGTCACAGTTAGGTTAAGGTTAGTTAGGTTAGGTTAGGTTAGGTTAGTTGAGTTACGTACCTCGGTAGTCACAGTAAAGTTTCTACAAATTTTGCCATAATAATACATATAAATAATAATAATAATAATAAATAATAATAATAATAATAATAATATTATATATAACAATAATAATAATAATAATACAAATACATAATAATAATAATAATCTTTCATTTTTTTAGCAACTTTAATTTAGTCAATTAGCTATGCGAGTAAGTTGAGGTTAAGGTTCAAAGAAGCATATATTCCATTAGGGGGCTCGAGCGATGGGGGACAGGGGGGGACGGTCCCCCCGTCTCACCTAGAGGCCGAGAGACCCCAACTCCTGATATCTATGCGGTCTACTCTAGGGTATTCGTTAGTTTTAAATTATAAAAAGACTTTACATAAAACATTATATATATATATATAGATATAATGTAATTTATATATTAATTTATAACTTTTATATTATATATATTATATAGTGTGTAATATGATACTAATATATATATATATAATATATATATATATATATATATAATATTATATATATTCTTCTATAAAATTTGTATGGCCTCTTTATCCATAATATTTCACTTTTTTAAAAATCTTTAATATAAATATGAAATTGTTAAATGAATTTAAAATATTTCGAATTTTGAATCATGGTTCGTTACCACCTTAAAGTCGCGTTTAGTAATGAGTCGTTCATGATGTATCTGTTAAGATACTATTAATGCTACAGTAGAAAAACGGGTAATACATTGGTTGGAATGCGATAGATGATACGTTCGGCCAGACAAATGGGCAAAAGAGAAAAAATGTACAACCATAAAAAATAAAAAAAGACGATTAAAACTACATATAGGGGTCGTAGACTCGAAATTAGTGAGCACATACATTTTGGAATCCTCGTAAAATTCACATAGGAAAATGTTAAAAAAAATAAAAAATTAAAAATGACTCATTTATTTAATTATCGGAAAATTAATGGGAAAATTCTTTAGTTTGTGACCGTATGTATTGTTCTTCGTTTAACATAAATTAGACTTTTCTACTTTTTAAGCTTTTGCGCTTTATATTTTTCGTTGTGGTTGGGTCTAAAGGTAACATACCACACATAACGAGGGTATCCGCACCGATGGCAGGAGTCGGGTCTCTCGCCTTCCGGAGGAGTATAATCGGTGGTGTAGGACTAATTCCCCCTTCGCGGACGCTGTCTACGGGAACCCCGCTCTTTGGTATTTTGGGTGTCCAGTCCGGGGTATTCTCCGCACCCATCCTACGGGTAATGGGAATACGTCCCCACCTATGTTCCTCGTCGCTCGAGCCCCTAGTTGTCGCAGTATAAAGCAAAATTTAATAGATAGTCTATTTTATTTTAACGAGAAACCAATAAAAGGTCTCTAAATAGGCCCTTCTAACTCAATATTACTATAAGATTATTAGACAAAGTATTTCTTTTTTATTTTATTATTTTTTTTACATTTTCTTTGTGAGATTTTTACCCCGATTCCAAAATGTATCCCTTGGCTTTGTAAGCTAATCGTAGTTTTTGAGATATATATAATATTTTTTTTTTTTTTTTTTTTTTTTTTTTTTTTTACATTTTTCCGCACTAAAATTGGACTAGCATTCCACCAATGTATTCCGTTTCTACTGTGTGTATTAATAATTTTATTAAGATACAATATGACCTATCATACTAAACGCTGGACCTCACTTAATTCATTGTCTAGTATAATATAGAGCAATGATCATTTAAAAAAAAAAAAAAAAAAAAAAAAAACACTGACGGAGTCATAAAACAAAACAGGACCTATATTTTTTTTGAAGCATGTCCGTCACCATTTAAATTCATTGTTGATTTATCTATATACTGGCAATATTATGTTGTAAAGCACAAAAAAAATCAATAACTGACGGAGTAATGCTGGAACGATTTTGCATGTCTCAGCAACATTTTGTACGTTTTTATGTTCAGAAAATTGCAGCGTTTTTTTTTTTTTTATTTTTTTTTTTTTAAACAATTCAGAGTGAAATAATGCAAAATCAATATGAATATTAAAAAGTAAATTACAAAATGAGACGCCTATAAGGGCCGTCTTTCGATTTTAGCACTTTTGACTAACGAAATGCTAACAACTTATTGTTCGTTATACGTCAACTGTAGCTGCAAATCCGTAAAAAAGGCTCACACAACGTAAAAAGAATGTCACTAATCTGTGTAATATGAATATAAATTCTGTTATAAAATGTGGCACATCATACAGCACTTAAGAAATTCCTTACGTTTGAGTAAGCATTTTTTTTTACGATTTTGTGCTGGTTTGACGAAAACGAACAAAATTTAAGCATTTTCCGTGTTAAAGAAAATGTGCAAATAATTCGAAGAGCGCTTATATACTCATAATTTTATTATAGCATTAAGTAAAGTGTATGTTTTTCTAATATTTTTAGAGTGTGAGCTGCTAAATATTAAAGTGCTCAATTTGATATTTTATACGCATTTTCTCTTCCAATTTTATGCAAATTGTTGTTCAGTATTTGCGATACAATCGATATGTATATAAAGGTGGAAGCTGATAATCAACACATGATCCAAATCATATATATACAATATATATTTATTGAATGCTACTACTATTATATTAGATATATATTAAGTATTATATATATTATATAATAATTCTAACTTATATATATATATATATATATAATATACGTATATAAATATATTTAATCTATATATATAGGCCTGTTAGTTTTTACGACTCCGTCAGTTTTTGATTTTTTTTTTGTTTTTTTAACATATTGCTAGTATATGCTACTAACAATGAATTTCAGGGGTGATGGACATGATTAAAAAGAAGAAACTATTTTTAATAATTATTTAAAAATCACATTTACCAATAAAATTTTAAAAAATGAATATTGAAAAGTAACACTTACAGAAAAAACAATTACATATTGGAAATCAGCGTATAATTTATACAAAAAATGTAAAAAACAAAAAAAAACAAAAATTATTTTTTTTTTCATAAATGAAACATCTCGAAAAGTACATACTCTTGATGTAACCAATTGGGTGTTTGCAATCAGGGTGTAAAGCTTCTTAAAAAAATGTAAGAGAAAAGCAAAAATTTTATTTAATAAAAAAAAAAATAAAAAAAAAGAAAATTAGGGGTCAAGAGCCGACTAGTACACTTCAAGCTCCGTTTTCCATACCCCTAAGGACCAGGTAGGGGAGGGGCGGAGGAACCCCGCGACACCCACAATACCAAAGAGCGGGGGTTTCGGAGACCCTCCCGGAGGGGGGAAATAGTCCTACCCTGTCGTTCCCGGAAGGCCGAGAGACCCCGACTCTGCCATCTTTGCGGTTTACCCTTGGGTATTCCTTTTTAGTTAAAAAAAAAAAAACAAAAATTTAAAACTGACGGAGTCGTAAAACGTAACGGGTCCTATATATTTTTTAATCATGTCCGTCACCCTTAATTGACTGTTAGGATCATAGACTAGAAATATATGAAAAAAAAACAAAAAAAATCAAAACTGACGGAAGTCTTAAAAACATAACAGTCCTTATTTATTATAGTATTATTATATATATATATAGTATTATATATATATATATATATTATATATATAGTATATATATATATATATTATACTATATTATAATATATATATATAATATTTATATATATTATATCATGTCTATTATCGAGAGGTTTTATCCATATCGAATGCATGGATCCGAACACATTTTATTTGGTAAAAGTCAATAAACTGTATTGTGGTAAAAGTCAAATTAAAACTGTATTGTAATAAAACAGCTTCACACCTTTAAAAATATGAAACAAAAGCAAGTTTAAATTTATGTACCCTAACGTAATTTAACTTACCTTACTTAACCTAAAAAAAAAAATTATATTAGTGTATAATTTATTTCACTTTCCATTGTTTCAATAAACAAATTTCACAACTAACATTAATAAAGTTATACAAGTATAGTGAAAAAAAGTCAAAGCTTTTTTCACTATGCGCGCTGTCATACATTTTGTTCGATAACGTAATTTATGGACAAAATTGACCTCGGCTTCATTAGTCACAGATAATAGGCATAAGCCATATATATATATATATAATAATATATATAATATTTATAGTGTGGATAAACTTTTATTTGTATTGTAATATATATATATTTGCACATACAAAGAGAATGTTTTAGATATAGAACTATAATATATATATATATATATATATATATATATATATGGGCGGCTCGTAATACAGTTTATGGGTGGTTGCATCCTGACATTTCAAGCACAAAATTTATAATATTTCAATTTCTGAATTTATATATTTATATATATATATATATATATATATATATATATATATATATATATATATATATATGGTAAAGGTTTACATTCTGGCCGCGCCAAGTTCTCGATATATATATATATATATATATATATATATATATATATATATATATATATATATATATATATATATATATATATATATATATATTATATATCAGTGGCGTACTTTGAAGATTATATAGGGGGTAGATGTTATATATATATATATATATATATAATATATATATATATTATATATTATAATAATATATATAATATATATATATATATATATTATATATATATATATATAATAGTAGAGAGAGAGAGAGAGAGAGAGAGAGAGAGAGAGAGAGAGAGAGAGAGAGAGAGAGAGAGAGAGAGAGAGAGAGAGAGAGATTCAAATTTTTTTTTTTCAAATTTCTTCGTACGTTTTCGCCTGAACGAAAAGTTTCGTTCCCGTGGATTTTCGTATTTTTTCGTTCGTACAGCAAGGTAATAATGTCTGGCCTGGCCCTATATATTATTATATGAAATATGAAAATCTCTGTACGCCCATAGCATAAAATTTTACTCTTAAGAACAGAGTAGGAAGGCAAATTTTCAAATGAATTTAGTTATTATAATTGCTATTGCTAATGTAGTTGTTTTTCTTTAAATTTATTTTATAAATCAGTTTCTTTTTTTCACTTTCAAATGAAATTGTAATAGTTTAGTTAACTTTACCATTTAATTTATTTTATCAAAAGACTCAAAAATATTGCGGATCGGAGCTACCTGCCTAAATGAATATAAATACGACTATATATTTATATATATATTATATATATATATATATATATAATATATATATATATATATATAATATAATATATATAATATATATTATATATATTAATATATATAATATATATTTATATATAATCGACATCTATCATCATATATCGATGTTCTGGATAGATTTCGATATATATATATTATATATAATAGTATATATATATATATATAATATATATATATATATCCTAATAATTGTGATATATATTATATATCATATATTATATATATATATATTATCGGATATCTACCCATATATATATATTATATATATATATATATATATATATAATATATATATTATATATATATTATAATATATATACCTATATATATATATATATATATATATATATATATATAGTAGATCATGGGCCAGACACTATAAAAGTGAAAGTAATGATCTTGAGCGAGTAGAAAAGATCTTATAAAAATAGAATGAAATTAAAAAATGTACAAAACGTCTTTCAAAATGTTTTGTACGCTATAAAGAAATAATGTTTGGCTTTGATCTGCAAGCAAAATCTTATTTTATAAAAGCGCTGGCGCCCGATTTGTGTATATACATTCCTCTCGTCCATATTACTTTAGAATTTAGATCATGCGTTGCAATATTTTTGCAAACTATTTTAAACTAATCACAATTGTGTGATTAAATTTTGCATAATTGGAATGTTTTTATAAGATGTAATTTAATTTATTAAATATTTAACCCAATTAAAAAAATTAAAGAATAAAAAATAATAAATAAT
>JABUQX010076426.1:30000-72393 GCA_015478945.1 Trachelipus rathkii
AGTGTTTACTGTTATAAGTTATTGTTAATAAAAATACCCCTTTTTGAGCTATTCAACCCTTGCTTGAGAATTGAACCTGGGGCTGGCCTAGCCCAGATGAACGGCGTTATGTGCTTACCACTACGCCACGATGCGGACTAAAGAACGCCTGATGAATTTCTCCTTGCTGGTGAATATAAGGCACCCACCAAAGGACAGGACATCCCGCGGCCCTTCCCGTCCACACTCGGACGTAGGGTCAAGCATGGGACACCCACATAGGTGAAAAAAAACTTCCTAGCAACCGGGGGGATTGTGATTTTAGTGATAAAATGAAACAATATTTTACGCAGTGCCAATAAGTATTGATAAAAATATTCCCTTTTTCTGAGCTATTTCACACTGCCTGCGGATTGAACCTGGGCCCGTAGCAGATGCGATCGTTTGTGCTTTGACACTAGCCCGATGGACTAATTAGAAGAACGCAATTTAAAGTGTCTTCCTTGCGGGAAATTAGCACCCCCAATACCCAGGAAATATTTTCCCGCGCTTCTTCCCGTCCACACTGCAAAGGGCGTAGGGGTCAGGCAGGACACCGCCACAAGGTGGAAAATTTTATTGATAAGTAAACTGCATTGATCGCAGTGATCAAGTAAGTATTATATAAAAATACCCCTTTCTGAGCTATTCACCCTGCCGGGATTGAACTGGGCCCTAGCAGATGAACGCGTGTGCTTGACCAAACTTACGCCACGATGAGAACTAAAAAGAAAGAACGAGCGAAAAAGGAATTTTACTTCCTGTGGTGAATAATACACAAAACTCCTACCTCCCTTTACCTTTCGTTCGCTTGCTTCCCACAAAATGTTTTTGTCCAAAAAATTCCCCTTCCCAAAACTAACCCCCTATCTCTCAAATCTTTTTCCTTGCAAAAATATTTTGAAAATCTATACATACATACCAACACATTCACTTCTCAATGTTGTTTACAAATACCTTGACTGCCACTGTAAACAGTAGATACATTGGCAGGAAAACACTATGACTTCTACCCGAACGCAATCGCAATTCACCAACACAAATATGCCTACTTCGGACAAATCCAACTTCTGCCCTCCACTTACACAGATCTATCCCAGAAACACGATTACTATTAACATAGAACATATTGAACGCCCATTTATTCAACATTTGGAAAACCTTCCGCTTAGATAGATTACACCGAATCATTTTGCATATATATTAACAGTTCCTACCAAATTTTTCTAATATACAAAGAATGATCACAAACAGATCCCATTCATTAAAAATACATTTTTTTCTTAATTCCCTCCACTCTTTTTTCATTCCTAAAATAATTTTTAAAACAATCAATTACATTGGTGTTTGTCAATAAAATTTTAAATTTATTGTATGTATTTTTATTATTTTAATTTATTTATTAGCACAGGCTGAAGCGAAAAGGACCAAAGTTGGTCGAAAATATTACTCCTGGCTTTATTTATTCCTCAATAAATTTCTTTTGATTTCATAAGCAATATTTTATTAAAGGCATTCTTTTTATTAGAGATAAACTGCACTTTAGCATATTAAGGCTATCTAAAGTTTTATATATTGATTATAGGCCTATACAGCAGGTATTAAGTATATATAATATAATATTATTATATATATTTATATATATAATTATAATATATATATTATATATATAATATATATATATCATATATATATAAATTATATAATATTATATTAAATTATATTTTAATTTATATAGTGATATTAATATATATATATGAATAAATATATCAGAATAATATATATAGGCCAATTTTTCCTAGATACGGCAAAGTAAAATAGTGGCCAATTGATATTTTTCGTCACTTTTTGTATAAACTTCAAACCTTTGCTCATACTATTTTTACTTAAGCTAGGCTAGAATAGCGTGAGGCTTTTTTAGATTTTTGATGTTTCGATTATTTTTGTAAGAAAGGCATTTCTTTTACACATTATTTTGCCTTCATCTATTTATTAAAGTTGAAATTTTTCTTTTTTTTTCCATAAATGAAAAGATGAATTTTTCTTTTATTTACAATATTTAGTTACAAATAATAATATACCCTAATATACCCTTCGTATTTAACAACTAATTGTAATAATAATATATATAAATTATATTAATTAATAAAATAAGTAATAATAATAATTAATGAATAAATAATCTAATAATACATTATATAATTAATATAAATAATAATAATAAAAATTAATAATTGAATAATCATTTAATAATAATAATTAATAATAATAATAAATAATAATATAATTAATAAAGTGCATTATTATTTGAATAAGAACTAATTAAAATAATAAAAATTATAATAATGACACAGTTGTGTCTAAGCTGATCATCTATTGTAACTCGTGAGTAACGGCAGCCCATGACTCTATGAAGTAAAACAAAAAGATAACTCCTTTTCAGGTATCAGCCCACGTGATAATTGTTAATTATGATTGGGAGTATATATTTAAATTTGATTATTTTATTTTACGGTAACTCTTGGCATTTATAATACAAATATGCTAAAAGAAACATTTTTTCAAAATTTTTATTTTCCCTATTTCAAACATACCTCCACACGATATGATACACGTCGGGATCGAGTGCGGACGATGTCCCCCTCGTCGCTCCAGGCGAGCGAGGCCGAGAGACCCGACTCCTGTCATCTTGCGGTTTACCCTATGTATTCCTTTAGTTAAAAAAAGTAAGAATAATTTTACTTTCCCTTTTACACTTGATTTTGTTGGTATCAATCCAGTCGGCTCGAGCTCCCCTTTTCACTAAATAAAGATTATTATTATATTAATTATATATTATATATATATTATCATATAATATCATATACATTTATTAATATTTATTCTTTATTTATTATATTATTATTTTATTATATAACTATTATTTTTATATTATAATAAATCTAACCTTTATTGCACGACAAAAAATACAACGTAATTTAATCTATGAAATTTAACGAGTCCTAATTTATCTCAATACATCACGAATTAATCTAACTTTATATGCAGACAAAAAATACAACGTAAAATAATATAAATATATAGTATATATTCTATAGTTTTATATTAATAATACTATATATATACTAATATGATAATAGATATATATATATATATAATATACTAATTTATTAATTATATAGGATTCTCTACCTCGAGTGGATTCAGGCACTCGCATCACGCATAACACTCACTCTTTTCATCTCTATATCTTTTTAACTATTATTTTTCCACTCTCCTCACCAGGTTTCTGTTTACTTATTCTTCCACAATAGCGTGCTTAGAATCGACGATAAAGGCATTCGATGTTTGAAATTTTGCCCTAAACATATAAAAAAATTATAATAATAAAATAAAGAAATATAACGAAGTGACCTACCTCATCTTTTGCCATATATCTCGACGGCATTCTCTTACTGCTAATTTCTGAAAAGAATTTAAGCCGGTAACGTAAAAAATTAAATGTTTTCGTGGGGCCGTAAAAATGAAAGATGAAAGCATTCGTCGGCTGCATTTCTCCGGGCTCAGTCTCATTTTTAATTCTTTATTTTTTCAATATACATATATATAGATCTAATCCTGAGGCAAAAATGCTCGCTTAAATAATTTCCTGACCACCTTTGCGAATACAAGTTTTTCAGCTTACACGCTAAAAGCTATGCCCATCAGGTGTGAGGCTTCTTGCTTTTGGCCCAGCTTGTCGCGAATGTGAGTAGGTGGTTGAAAAAGGCCCATTTCTTGTTTATAAGTTTATTTTGCTTAACAATTATTAAAGGAATTATTATAACATATAAAAAAGATATTACATTTCAAGTAGATTTTAAAATTATCTAAAAATAATAATAATTATACATACATTTTATAAATGTAATTAAATAAATAATAATTTTAATAATAATAATAATATTATAATAATAATAACAATAATCATAATAAATAAAAATCTTACCAAACTTTAATACTTTAATAATATATAATTAAATAATTAATGTAACTTTTCTACACTATTTGAAGAAAGAACTAATAAATCTTGTAAATTTTGAAGAAATATTCATTTTAAATTAGTTTTATTTACTCTGCTTATCTAAGGAATGCCGATTCTTATGTATAACATTATTCACAAAACATATCAATAACTCTGAATTAGTGAGGGCAGTAGCCACCAACTCAATCCTAACCTTTATGGGATCGACGATGGCCAGTAAAAGATACATTCAAACCCTTAAACTATCATAGAAAAACTATTCCAAAGAGCCGCTCTGGTACTCGGGCTGCTGCCAAAACGCATGGCGTAAGCTCGTGAAGTACGATATTATGATATTAATTAAATCAAAGTTTATACTCTCATAAGATACTTTTTACAGTTACAATTTTCAATAATTAATTTGTATACTATTTATAATAATAACACCCTCTGTCGTAGAGTTTCATAAGTTCAAAGATTTTCATTTTTAAAATTAATTAAGGGTATATTAAAATTATATATGAAACTTATAACTATATTATACTCAATTTATATACATTAAGGCGATATATTTTTATATAAAATTATTATAAATATTATACTATATATATATAATTTATATATCTATAATTACAATCTATATATATATATTATATATAACTATAAGCTATATATATATACCTTGGCTATTCCCTGCGTCTACCATTTGCTTGTTCTGACCTCTCTCTCTAAATCCATTCCTGCTGCCTTGTTAAAGCATCATTCTTGTCTCATTCAGCATTGCAGCCCATGATGAGTTTACTCCAGTGTTTACTGATGGCTCTAAATAATAAACTGGAATAGTGTGCCGCGCATCTAGCCTTGTCTTCCTTGACTACGGCAACCATACCCATCTCCGATACATACTCCTCACCACCCTTCATGCTTCAATTATTTTATCGGCAAATTATCATTCTATAAAGTAATTCATATTTCTCGATCAATCCTTTAACAAGTAACACTCTTATGTCAATTTATTCAAATCCGCTCAGCGATGCTTAAACCGTTAAAACCGTTAAAACCCGTTATTCTAAAAACACAATGGTAATCGCTGTACAACAATTTCTCGGCTGCTCCTATCCGTAAGAAAAAATTAATTATTTTATGTTGGACCCCTCTTATGTAGGGGAAATATGGCAATGAAATCGCTGACAGAGAGGACCAAATATCGCAGCCTCCTCTTTTCGGAGTTGATTCCAGGATATCCCGGATTGCCATCGACAAGGCTACTTTCCCATAATCAACCGTTATTACTATCTTGCTTGCTCTGACTAAGGATTTTTCACCACTGATCTTATTGGCAAGAGTGGCTGAGACGAATGATCAGCGGTCTTTCAATAATTGGAGAAGTCGGAACTTAAGAAAATATTAATAAGCGATCACGGTTGAGTGAGTAGTTTTGTTCCCCTTCTCCCGAGGAAAGCTTACACGAAGTGAATTACCTTGGCCCGCACCTCCGTATTGGCACCAACCATAATACTACTCACGAGTCATCTTTAATTGTCACACGAGTAACCCCACATCTTCCATTTCTGCAAATTGTTTCGCCCTAGCCACACCCCCAATTCTGCTCGGCACATTTAATTCATTGATTGTCCCCAGCTGGACCCTATTCGCTGTCTCGATTTTCCTACTTTACGGCCATTAACACCTTCTGATAAGATTATCCTATATCTTGCTCCGAATCTTCCCACATTTACTAAGTAACCATCTATTCTCCTATGTATCTTCAAAGAAGTGAATAATTCTTCATTATAGACATGATTTTGTTTGTATCTATTAGGACTATTTCTATAACTCCAAATGGTATAATAATTTAATTTAATTTTATTATTTTTGACTGGATCTTGAATATTTTCATCTTCTCAATCTTAAATCGTCTTTTGACACTTGAGCAAATTATATATGAATTCAAGGGGTCACTATCCCATGGTGCTGCATTTTTTTTCAATCCCAGATGGCCGCTTCTTGTGAGCCCTGGGTGAGGTCCCATGTTAAATCTGAACTCCATTTAAACCTAACAACATTTTATACCTTAGATATTATTAATATATATTATTATAATATATTATAATATATTAATAATATATTTATATAATATAATATAATAATATTATAATTATATAAAATATAATATTATAAATTATAATATTAATAATTATAATATTATATTATAATAATAATTATATATTTAATATATTTATGTATATTATGATTTTATCACCATACAGCACAATCATAATCTACATATTCTTCACTATCTATTTATGCCGATTGACTTGACCACTTTTTCACCTCTCTCAACTCATTTCAATTCTTGCTCCTCTTCTCTTTTATCTCTAGAATTGCCTCTCGTCTTAATCTTGCCGATTATTCTAATTCTCGCTGATCTGGATAGAATTTACCGCATTGGGGCGTCTCAACCTTGCTGTGAAATTCTCTCTTTAAAAACTCGATTCTACAAATCTCCTCTCTAAGAAACCTTCCAAATTCTAACATTCCTGATATCTTTTTCGACGGTTCTCTCGTCTCTCCTGTTGACAATATAATAAACATCCTGAATTTTAAATAAAAACCAAAAAAAGTCTTGGAAACACTCACATCACAACGGTTGCTAGGCGGCTCCTCGAGAAGAAACTTGGATATTCTTGTTTTAGACTGCCGCTAGACTTTTTTTCCTACTTCTCAGTTACTCCAGCTATACAAGGGTCTCATCCGCCTTGTATGGTAGAATACTGTTCTCATATCTTGGGGGCTCTGATTCACCCGGCTTTGAACAGGGTCGAGTCAAAAGCCAAAAGGCTTATAAACTGTCCTGTACTTTCCAGTTCACTTGACCCTCTCCCTCTATCTTTGTGCGGCGCGATGTTTGGTGCTTTTATCTCTTTTCTATTGATCTGGGGGGGGGGTGGGGGGGATACCGCAGCGGCAGAGTGTTCGATAGGGAATCTTACCACTCGCGTACCCACCACCTTTACGACGCCCTCGATGCACAAGAGGTGCTGGTGTGTCTGCGCACGAGTTTTTGTGTGGATCTTGTGAGACTCCAGCTAGCTCGCAGGTTAGCTGCTTTGCTTCTTGCTTTCCTGCCACCTCTGTGTAATGTCGCAGTATCTTTTCTTCTCTATCTTTTCTTATTTCTCTTCCTACTAAATTTAATTTCCCTCACTTTAAAGCCTGCGTCGTAGGCTATCTGCGTAATTTGCCGCTAGTTCGGATGAAAATTGTAGACTTTGGTCGGGGCTACAGACCCCCTTCCTGGAATTAGGCGTCTCGCCTGGAGTGCGAGGCGGTCTCTTGTTCACAACGTGGTTTTATATTAACCTAGTATATAAAGAGTTATATATATATATAATAATATATATATATATATATATATTATATATATATATATATATTATTTATATATATATATAATTTTTTATGATATATTAGTATTATATATATATATATATATATATATCTATATATATATATATACTATATATATATATATGCCTTATTCTCTTTATTTACAAAAATTCTATTTCTATACATATTTTATTATTATATAGGTAAGTGTTCTCTAGTATATATATATATATATATATTATATATATATTATTATATATTTATTTATTATATATTTTCACACACTATATATTATATATATATATAATATATATATATATATATATATGAAGGACTAAATGTATAAGGGGTATATTTTATAAACAAAAAAAAAAAAAGATAGTGATACAGATATAGAATTATTTTTTCGAATGAAACATTACAAAAATGAAAGATAACATACTTGTTGAATGAAAATAAAATAATAAATAAATAAATAAACAACAAATAAAAATAATAAATAAATACGATAATACAAACTCAATATTTTATTAAATCATGTTTTAGCTTCCAGGTTAAAAATATAAAATTATTAAATTATTTATAATAGTTACAGACTAAATGTAATATTAAATATTTTATAATTTTAAATTTATATCGATTTCTCAGGGAAAACTATTTCATTACATTACTTTGTTGATATTGAACAAATTCAAATTTACGCGAATATCACTGAATATAGTTAGAAACAATACATCACAGATTTAACTATATATGACATATAAAAGTGTTTTCAAATGACTTTTTTATTGTTCAGTAAGTCAATAAAAAAAATAACTCGTGACGAATTTCATATTGAAATCTTCAGAATTAAAATTTATAAGTATAATAATTCAAGTTCTTTATTTTCATTATATTCTGTTAAGTAAATTTGAGATAGATACTTTATTAATTAACCTAAATAAGAAAGCATTGTTCTCAGCTCTCGTGGATGGTCTGTCTGCATAAGTTTCAATGCAAAATCTACCAATTGATTTGTTCTTTTAGAGCAGTCTATGCATTTTCCACCGCCATCAATACGTTTAAAGACTTCATCTGAAAAAAAAAAATGAAAATTGGAAAATTTGAAATAGAGTTAAAGATTCTTTTTTTATATATATTTTATTTATTTTATTTCATTTTATCAGAGAAATGATCAGATAAATTTTATTTGCTGATCCTAAAAAACATATTTAAGATTGCTACCCAAATAGAGCTTTAACTGCAAATAGCTTTTACGGTATGCCTTAATGAATTTTTTTAAATGCGCATTTTTATTCAAGGTATCTAATGAAGGAAAAATAAGCTTTTTTTTTTACGAAGGACATGACAATATCTTAAATATGCTAATAAAAAAAAAGGATTACCTGCAATTATTTCATATCCTCTTGAAGCACAGTTCGGAAAATCAGGATGAAGACATTCTATGACCGCATTTACGTGATCTTTCTTTGCTAAATACTCCATTATAAGTCTTTCGTTCATACAGCCAAAGTTCCAATCTGCAGGGGCATCTAAAATTAACTGTTCAGCTGTCATATTTTCAACATTTATATTGCATTCCTCATTCACTGTTTGAGCTGATATCGTGTAAATAATCACAGTAATCACAATTGAGAGTGTAATAATCCTGTAAATAAAAACATTAAAATAATGTAGATGGTTTATTACTTATTTATTTCAGAATTTTTTTAATGGATAAATATTGACTGTTTGAATGATTGATACAATTTGAAAGGGCGCTTGTTCTTTTCTGAGAAATTTCACAACACGTTATACAATTTCGGATAAATTTTGCAGACAATATATTAAACTCATATATATATTATATATTTATATGTATTTATTTTTACAATTTACTTTTTTTCAATTTGTTTTCTGCTGGATACTAATTCCACCCGGTGTCATAAATTATACTATGGTGGTTCTTTCTTGCTTAAAGCTGTAAAATTTAGTCCTGATTACTTATCTTTGCAATCGATCATCTACCATGCTCTTCTATCTATGAATTCGTCTAATGTATAGCTATCTACTAATCTATCATATTATAGTGGGTTGGTAAGGTTACATCCTATATGCGATTATTGGATCTCTATTATAGTTATTGGTATTATATCTTGTGGTGATTCTTGATTATTCTTAGTTTTGATGGGAGTATCTTGTTTTATCTAATGTTTATGATGTTATTATAATTACTGACGTACATTGTCACATATTATTTCTTCTTTCATTCTCTTTCCTTTTAAATTTATATGTAATTCTTATTGCTTTCTTCAAACTACCATTGTTTATATAATATTGTAGTATCTCACTAGTATTAGTAGTACTATTTTTATATAATATCGTCAGGTGTTATTTATTATCTCCAATGATCTAAGAGGTAGGGCATTTATTATGTTTGTCTTGTGATTTTCTTTAGATAGTGTGTAGGAGCCTCATTTCTGATAGTGACGCTATATATAGCATTGGATTTATATAAGAATAACTTATGAACTATTTCATAGAGTAAACTATATGTCTAACCTATTATTTTTTACTCTATAATTTGTTTTGTGAGCTCTTGATTTCCGTATCTATCTTGAGTGACATGGGAAGTAAACGTTTTAATGCATTATACCATATTTAACGGGATTGGGTGATGTTATTTTATACTACACTACTCACTTACTGTATTTCGTTTATATTAAAGAACATTTTGGTGCTTTATTCAACTTATGAGTCGTTAATAATATTTTTCTGAAAGACTATTTTCTAAATATGTACTCTCTCTGAGTTAGAAATTCTTTTTCCAATTTTGTCTTTAATTTGTGTTGATATTAAGTTAATTGGGTTTTTACACGATAAAAGTGGTCCTGCTCATACTAGCGATGTCGCGCTGGAAGCAATTGGAGTAGATAGGTGTTGCGTAGGTTCTGACTAGTCATTTGTTTCAGGGTAACTTAGCGGTGTGCTCCGGGGGTGGTCTGTTTTGGGTTTTCTGGCTTTTGCTTTACGTCACTGTTTTCTTGTTTAAACTTGCTTTCCTGCTTTTTTGGTTTGATTTATTTCTGGTCTATTTTGGCACGTTTCTTACCTGCTTTACTTTTTATTATTCTTTTGTTTTTTATTGGTTTTTTCGCTCCTTTTCTTTTTTTTTTTTTTTTTTTTTTTTTCTTTATTTTTTATTTGTTTTTTTTTTTTTTTTCTTTTCGTGTTTTTTTGTCTTGTTATTTTTTTGCTTCGTATTGGTAATTTGAATGTTTACTAATTCTGTTTGTCTTTTTCGTATGTGAGTTCGCCCCTCCGTTTCTTATCACCCGATTTTTTCGCATTTATTACTCACTGCGTATAATTTTCTTCAATTTGTTTTCTTGCAGCGTACCATTTATATTAACTTCTTCACTCTACACTAACTACATTATTTAAAAGTTCTTATTTATGTGTAGATTCACAGTGATGCAAATGAGCGCGTATATGTCGGATGAGGCGCTCATGTGAAGTTAGGACATTACGGTAGCGTAGTAGAGCGTAAAGTAGTCGGGTGGTGTGTGATGGAGTGGTGACGAACATCAGTGATAGAGGATGGATCAGAGCGAATCGGATCACTTCGAGAGAGATGGTCCTGGCTTGTGAGTCCATTCTCACTATTTTGCCGCTCTGTTATTTGTGTTGGTACTTTTTTTTTTTTTTTTTCTCCCTTCTTCAAAGATTACTTTTCTAACTTTTCTCTTTTTCTGGACTTTTTTTCCCTTATTTTTCGTATCGCCTCCCTAGGTCACTCTGTCAGCGCGCTTCCATGCCATGCACGTTTTGTTTTTTTTTCCCTTCTTAACTGGCTCGTCTGTCAGCTCGGTCATCGAGTGCATGTTGTGTGCGGGGTGTGGGGTGGTTTCTGATTCAAACGTTCTTCCTTGTTATTACTCGATTTTACAAATCTTCCTCCTCGTCATTACTTGACGTGACAAACCTCCTTCCTTCCTATAATTCTTTGTTCGCATCATTGATTTTTTCTCTCCGTTTCCGCTTACCTCTTTTCTTTTCTTTGATGTTTTGTGTGTTATTACCATGTTGTTCCTCCTTCTCGTCCTGGGTGTGTAAGTCTTGCCGTGTGTAGTACTTGTTGTGTGGTGTCGTATGTGTGTGTGTTGTGTGTTGTGTGTGTGTGTGTGTGTGTGTTGTGTGTCGTGTGTGTGTGTGTCATGTCATTCCTAGTTCTTGTAAGGGAAGAAATGGCTCCTCGTATCATGGACTGTGTGTTCCTTGTGTAGTGTACGTGTGGTGTTGTGTGTGTGTGTGTGTGTGTTGTGTGGGTGTTTTCTCATTCTGGCATGACGTCATCACCTCCGTTAATCATAAACTCCTCCCATTCTATCCTCAATCTCTCCTCTACTCTCCTCGTCTTCTACCTCCTGTTATCATATTGCGTTAACGCAGTCCGCGATTCCGTCCAGCGCAGTTCCGTCGTCGCGCGTTCCGGAGTCCGCCGCGTTCGCCCCTGAGGTTGGTGCGGATTATCGCGTATGCGTATGTGAGTGAGACACTCTCGTACTTGTGTGTGTGTGATGAATCAATATAGTGATGGTGAGGATACTTTGTGGATCTGTCGTTTCGGCGTCAAATCTGGCGTTCCGCTATGGCATGCGTTCCGCAGGTCCCTGCAGTTCCGCGCCGTCGCCGTCACACCTTCTATGATTAGGGTTCGGTCCCTTCATTCTTACTGCTTTCCTGTTCGGTTGTTGTTTCTTGTGCGTTCAGCCGTCCTTCTGTTCCGCCGTCCCGCCTGTTCCCGCGTACGAGTCCCCCGACTTTTTGGGTGTTCGGTCTTTTGCTTCTGCTTCGATTTCGTGTTGTCTGTTTTTCGTGCGTTTCGTCCCCTTCCGCCTCACGCGTACTGAGTTCCCGCGTCTTCCCTGGTTTTGCAGTCCGTCCTGGTGTCCTGCTGGGATTTGTTGGTTTAGTTACTGGCTTTCCTGCTTTTTTTTCTGTTTTCTGTCTTTTCAGGTCTGTGTTATGTTTTTTTCTCATGTTGTTCCATTTGTCTCTTTTATCTCATGGGCTTGTTTTTTTTTCCTATTGTTTTTTTTCACGCATTTTACTTCCACGTCTCTCAGTCTCTCTCAGAATGTCTGTAATGGTTGTTTTCGGTTTGTGCACTGTTTTTTTCTAACATGGTTTCCGTGGCTCCCCCTCGGTGGCTCCCTTGCCTTGGCCGCCCAGGGTGGTGTGTTTTTCCGTTGTATGTATAATGTAGTGAGTGTTCTGCGTGGTGTACGTGTCTCGTGGCTGTTTGTTCTCGTGTGTGGTGTGTGTATGTGTGTGTGTGTTGTTTGTGTTTGTGTGTTGTGTGTGTTGGTCGTGTCTTGTGTGTGGGTGTGGTGTAAGTGTATCGTATCCTGTTGTGTGGTGTGTGTGTGTGTGTGTGTGTGTGTGTGGTTGTGTGTCGGTTGGGCTCGTGGCTGCTCTCGGGGTCGGGGTCTATGGACTTGTGCTGTGCTCCAGGTCGGCTCGTTCATGGCTGCGCTCCAGGCGGGTTGGCGTCGTGCGTGTCGGCTGGGGTGTGGCTGTGTGGGTCTGGTAGGGTTCGGTGGGTTCGTTAAGGTTCGGGGTCGGGTGTAGGTTGGTTTCGGTGGTTTAGGTGGTGTTGCGTGTAGGTAAGGTTCGGTCCAGCTCGTGGCGAGCAGCGTCGGGATAGTCGGCGGGTTGGTCCTAGGCGTTATGGCGCGCGCGGAGCGTGACGTGTTTTCTCATATTTCTCTCGGTCTTTCTTACTCTTCTCAGAGTCGCTGTTTCTCTATCTTCTTCTTTTCTCTTCTCTCTTTTGTTATGTATCTATCTTCTGGTAATCTGTGTATTGCGTGTGTGCTGTGAGTGCAGGTTTGTGGGTGTGTTTGTTTTTTTTTTTTCTATTATTACTTTTCTTGTCTTCCTTATCCAACGGCTCTATTTCGTTGTTGTTTCCTATATTCTATGATCGGTATCGTGATCCATCTGTCACGGTTTGCATGTAACTTACTTTTGTTTTCGCGTGACGCCACGTTGCCTTTGCCCACCATTCCGGACCCTCGAATTTCCCACAAAGCGATTCGTCATAATAACTCATAGCGTCTATATCAGCGTTCGTCTTCTCACATCAATGGTCTCAATTTTGCATAACATGAGATAATTAGACTGCTGGGTCTTGCGGTGTTTTCGTTGTTATTCCAGTTTGTGTTTGCACGGGTGGCGTGTGCAAGGATGAGTTATGATGTTGTATACAAGCCTCGTAACTGGTCAAATCGCTCTTATCAATAGTGTACATTATCCCTTCACCTTCCAATTGTTATACTCGGACTTTTAATATATGTTCTTATTTTTTTCATTTCAGTCGTAAGATTAAATACGTGTATAGCTGGATTCAACGTGGTAGCACCTCTTTTCTCTTCTCTCTCTTTCTTTCTCTTCTTTTCTTATCTCTCTCTCTCTGAACGCTTCTTCCCTCTCTCTCTCTCTCTCTCTCTCTCTCTCTCTCTTATATATATATATATTAATATATAGTAATATATATTAATATATATATTTATATATAAAGTATAGTTATATATATATACTACGATTATTTGACTTCCAAGTTTCTCGCTAGTATAGTTATTTATACTATATATATCGTTATCTCCTTACTTTTATAGATATTATTATAATATTATTACGGTTTATTACTCCTAACTTTCTATTAGCTCAAATTGCAGTTATATTTACAATGTACGCTGGACGGTGGTTAAAATACGGGTTTGCATCGTGGTGGTATTCGTATCTTTCGGGGTGTATATATTTTGATTTTAATGACGGATAGAAGGAAACGGTGGGTAGTAAAGGCTTGAGTGTAAGGAAGTTAAGCGATGGAGGGATGGTGAAAATTCGTAAGTCGTGCGCGCGTGTGGTGGTGGTGTGTGTGGTGTGTGTGTGTGTGTGTGTGTGTGTGTGTGTGGTGTGGTGTGTGGATATATTATATTATTATTAGGTATATATATAGTAGTATATATATTTAATATTATATATATTATATAATTATATTAATATATTATATATATTATATAATATATATAATTATTATATGATATAACAGTATGTTTATATATATAGAATCAATAAATATTTTTTAAAGTCTTTAAAAAGCGTGTTTTGGTTAAAATATAATACTTTGCCTTGAACTCGTGCGTTGTTTTAGTTAAAATAATAATAATTACAGTATGTAGTCCTTAGCTATTGGCATTTCTACTTAGCGGTTCTTTTGTGCGGGTTTCTTTGCTACGATGGCTACGAGTTCCGGAACTTGTTAAAAGCGACCTGATCCGCGAGAACGAGAGATTGCGAATTAAGCGACGATGAAATTTGCGATTTCTCCGAGTGAAATAAATTAACAAAAGCCTTTATAAAACAAATGTGGACGCCAGTAACAAGGTTTTAAATTATAAAAAAAAAAAAAAAAGAAAAAAAAAAAAAAAAAAAAAAACCATGAAGGTAGCTGAGTAAATTCACCTGATTAGCGATTGTGCTAATCGCTGGTCAGGTGGTCAGCATGGAATACCCCCTCTACTAGCCTGAACGCCTGCGGAGTCGATGCTAATGCTACGTATACTTTAATTACTGTATTAATATATATTGATCATTCAAATTATAATAAATATAGTGATATAGTAGAATATGTATTATAATAATATATAGTAATATATATATATATTATATTATATATTATAGTATATATATAGTATATATATATATATATATATATATATACTTATATATTTTGTATTGTTTTTTTTAGTTTATTATATATATATATATAATAGTATATATATATATATTAGAATAGTATATATATATTATCATATATATATATATATATATTTATATATTTTAATGTATGAATATAGCGTTGTACTTCCGTGAGGAGTGAAGTTATATAAATATAATAGAGTATTGTATATGATATATGTTATGTATGAGAAATTGGGAATTATATAAATAGAATGTTAGTTGTGAAAGTAGAGTATTAATGATGATTAATAGGTGGTCGGAGAGCGATTATATAAGATAGTGAGATGATTAGTTGAAGGAATGACTATACACACTCACGTGGAAGTATATATGTAATGGGTTCAATGATGGTATTAGTATATATATGAGGGTGTAGTGTAGTATGGTATGTTGGACATGACGAAGAGACAGTAGGAGAAGTGCAGTTATATCTACTACACACGGATATAGGATGATAAGTGATGAAGGGTGAGTGGTTTTTCGCAGGTTGGTTAGTAAGATAGGGTATTGATGATGGGTTTTAGGGCGGAGGCTCATACATTGATGAACTGTGTGAGATATATAGATATGAATTGAGATGTTGTTAATAAAGAGTGAATTGGTGATCTGAGATTGGACGAGATAGTTTTGATTGTATATATGGTAATGTGTTGTTAGAGGAGTTAGACTCACAGTTAATTTGGTTCTCCTTCAACAATTTATTTAGATATTGACTTGAAGTCAGATTCACAGACTGCAGTAGATTATGGCATCTACCGTGGTGTTAATTTTCAAAATAAAAAGGTGCGGACAAAGAAGCGGAACTTTTATTGAATCCGCACGTGCAAGTCCTCGCTAATTTTCTTTGAGACTCCGCACCTCCGCTAGTCCTTACCTATTCTGGTAGTCGGCTAGCGACTAGACGTAAAAGAGCGGAAGTGCCCACTCTGTATATGAATATATTTATATATATATATTATATATATATATAATTATATATATATATATATATTATATATATCATTATATTATTATATATATATATATATATATATATATAATATATCATATATATTATAATTATTAATATTTTTAATTAAATAATATTTTTAAAGGATTTCGGAAAATATTTGATTTTCTTGAGCTTTTAACTTTAATAATATATTCATTAAATTATTATAGAAAATGAAAATTTCTATATAAATTGTTTGATATATCAATTACGAATCTTTTTATGTTAAAACTCGGAAAATGCAATTTGGCCATCAATTTTAATTAGTCAGATATGTAAATACCAAATAAAATTTGATTATATTTTATGTTTATTTTTATATTTGATTCAATTTTATAAGGAGTAGTGGAATTAAAATATATTTTTATTTTGTTTGTATTTAACCCTCTATTATTTGTGTAAATTTAACACCGGTAGAAAACCCCGGTTTTCTAATTTTTGCCGGGTGGGCGGGATCCGTCGGTCTAAACATACTGCAATTTATGCAGGGTTTTATTAACCAGAAATCTCAATATCTGCAAATGTAACTTGGCCAGAGAATGTGTTCCTTCTCCTAGAAGTGTAAGCTAACGAACATCGTCCAGATGGGACAGTCAAAAATTAAGTATCTTTGAGGAGGCGATGGGGCGGGGTATCTAACGAGGTGTGCACTCCCTGAGAAGGGTGGTCAGGGGGAGAAGTAAAATTATTATATTATTATTATTATATTATATCTATATATATATTTATATATAATATATTTATATATATATTATAATATTATATTAGTTATATTGTAATATATATATGATATAGTAGTAGAAGGTGAGATATATATTATGAGTATATATAATTGTGTGATGAAATGATGTTGATTAGATCATTTATGTATATAGATAGAAGTAGTGTGTGTATTGTGGAGGTATGCTGTAGTATATGTGATGTGGTGTGTGGAACTCGACGCGCTCTGAATGCAACTTGGGCTAGCAGATTGTGGTAAGGTTTGCTAGGGCCAGTTCATCAGAGTGTGCATTATTACGGGTTATTTTCAATACCGTATCACCCTGCGATGAATTTGTATTGTATCTATATATTTATATAGTATATATCATATATATTATATATATTATATATATATTATATATATATATTATATAATTATAATTATATATATATATATATAATGTTATTAAATTTAAATTGAATTTCAAAAGTTAAACCTAATATAAAATATTTTTTCTCATGTTGGGAATCGAAGAGTCTACAACTTCTTACTCACTTCCTGTCTGTTCATCCAATAATGGGAGAATTAAAAATCTTTATATATATATATATTAATATATAATATATTTAATATGATATATATATATATAAAATAATATATAGTATTGTATATTCTATTTATATATTATATATCTATGAGATATATTTATAATGTAATGTATGTAGCTATTGTTGTTCAGAGATATATGATGGTCATATGGATCGATTTTTTCGATAGTTATATGTGGTTCAGTGCGTCAACACGGATTCGGCTTCACATGGATCAGTTTTTTAGGAGAATATATTTCAATGTAATTGGTTTTTATAAATTAATGTATTATGTAAATGTTGAAAGTAATTACAGAGAATTAATTGATATTCATTTGCATCTTTTAGATTTTTCATGAACAGTGGATAATATAAATATCTTTATATTATATATATATAGATATAGGAATATGTTATATAATATTTATATATATTATATTATATATTATAATATGATAATTATAAGAATGTATATTATAATATATATATATAATAGTAAGTATATTTAGTAATATATATATATATATATATATTTATTATTATATATATATATATATAATAGTATATATAATATAGATATAATATATATAATATACTCTATATAATTATATATAATTATAGATATCATATATATATGATTTGTTAAGTATATATATAGTATATATATTATTAGCGTATATAAATTTATTTAGTATGTATTATCTTTATAGATATGGTAATGGACATGCAGTACATTTAATCAAGTTATAGTAGAATGAGCTATATATATATCTATTATTATTTACTATGGTTAGTTATATATTCTATCAATTATATATTATATATGAAAATGTTTAGGGGATTTGTGTGCAATTGGGATAATTCTGTAGTTATTTTAACAGTATTAAATAAACCGAATAATGTATGAAATTATTTTATCGTCAAATGATCCGTCCTTGAAGGAGCGATCGTGTTTGAGCCCTGAGGAACAATAGTATGGAAATAGTCGATGATGAATCCGATCGTCTTGTCTGCAGACCGGAAGGAGTATATATGTATATTTATAATAATCTTACTATATATATATTATTATATATGATATATCTATATATAGTTATATTATTATAGATTAAAGTATTATATAATACAACAACATATGTATGATATATAAAATATAGTATTATAATATATTATTTTAAATTTATATATGATATAATATAGTTATAGTGTAGATATAGTATTATTATATATTTATATTAATGGTGAGTCCTTATTATTAAGAGAGTTGGGATTTTAAAGTTGGAAGTCCTATTGAAAGAGTGACGGCAAATGGAGGGAACTTAAAATGGATTTAAATAAATTTTCAATTACCCATTTACACTAAATATCATTTTTAAGTATTTTAATATATTATATTAAGGGTGTTTTGTTTCTTTTTTTATTACTGTGTAAATTATTTAACCATTTTAGGTGAGTTGCCTGTTTGTCTCATTTTTTTGTGGACTTTTTATTTTGAAGATATATATTTATTTAGATTATTATATATATAATTATATTATATATAATGTATATATATCTGTATGTATTTATTATATATCTAATTCGATATATATAGTAATATTAGTCGTAGGATGTAAATTTATTAATATATATTATAATAATTTATAAACATTATATCTCTATTATAGAGTTATATATTATATATATGTATTCTTATAAGTTATATATTATATTAATATTATATATAGTAATTTTGTTTGATAATAATAAATATTAATTGAGTATTTTATATAGATATATGAGTATATCTGTATATATATAGTTTATATATTATTATATAGTATATTATGAAAATCTTTGTTCCCCTCGTTATTTTATGATATATATATATATTTAATCATTCAGCCAATGGTGGGATTTTTTCTAGAGTTTAGCAAACTCAAAAAATCTGGTATGAGCTCGGCCTCCCTTCTAAGGTTTACTGCATGACTGGTGCGGAAATTTTATCGTTTTAACCATACAAGAATCTGCTTTAATTGCATACAGGTGTACGAGCTTCATTTCATATATATTTCTGTTTACAGTGCAGAAACGAGTTTGTTCGTTAATTGATTAATTACTTACGCAGTTTTAGTCTTAGTCTAATGTCTTATGAGCTTAACTTTTGTCGAAAAAGTGAGGTATTCTGATGAGATGAATTTTTTAAATCTGATATATAATAACTATATTAATAATATATATTATATTTATATAATTATTTATATATAGAAACACTTCCGGCAAATATATCTAGTTACTTATAATATATATATATTATATTATATATATATATTACATATCTATATATATATAATATTAACCAATATATTTATTATATACTATATATATATAATTATGTATTTAATATATATATATATATATATATATATGTATTATTATTTTATTATTATTTTATTATTATTATATTTCTTCTTATTTTATTATTTTAATTATTTATTAATTCTTATTATTATTATATTATATTTATTATTGTTAGATTTGTTTTAATTGCTTTTTTTTTTTATGTAACAGCACTTATATATATATAGCTATTTATTATTGTTATATATATATATATATATATATATTATTATATTTATATATATTTTATATATATATATTATATATATATATATATATATATATTATATATATATATATTATATATTATATATATATAATATTAGTATATATATCTATATATAATATATTATTATATAATATATATAATATTATATATTATATTATATATATATTATATTATATATATATTTTATATTAATTTTATATAATAAAATTTATATATATCTATTTTATTATATATAATATTATTATATATTCTTTCTTACTTCTTAATTTAGTTCCAGGAAGGCATTTTCTGCCTGTCATGGCGTAAGTTCCTCACGTTTATTGCGAGTGCATTTTTTCTTTCATGATGTTAGGATTGATATCTATCCGACTCTTACTCGTCATCTCAACTTTCCGCTCTCGTTCTGCCTAGGCTCCATCGAAGACTCTCTCCATTTCCCTACCATCTTCCAGATTCCAGTCAGTTTGGGCCTTTTTATTATTTTTACGCATAGCTGTTACATCTTTTATGATGTTATTTCTCATTCTATCTTTCTGCTCATTCAGCCATATCTGCAAGGGCCTATCTCTGTGCTTTTATTCTGTTCTTGAATTTGTGTTTGGTCGTTCAAATTCCTACATCATAATATGGGCGCAAAACATTTCCAAATGATCTTTTCGCACTGCAAGGGGCATTATGATCCTTCAGAAGAATAGAACGTTCACGCTTTCCGCATTTTTCCCTATCCTTTCGGCGTATCTTCCTACTTTCTATTTCGATAACACTTCCTATCCTTAAACTTTCACCATCTCTTTATGTTAATATCTACTGAATTTTAAGACCTTGTCTATCTCTCTTATTTACTCTATAAGGCTTTCTCCTTATTCTTTAGGCTCCCTTCCGAGACCTTCCCTTATTGGTCTCTTCCATGTCCTTCATTTAAGTCAAAGCTTATATGGTTGGGTATGCAGATTCTCTTGTTTTATCATGGCTTTTTAATTACTTATACTATATAAATATGCAATAAATAACAATAATTTAACTCCTCTGCTTCACCCCCGTTCTCACTTGAAACTACTTATATTTTCGTCCCTTCTTCCCCTTGCATTAAACTAATACAGCTTTATTTATTATATCACTTTTCTGCGATCCAATAGTCTTCCTTCTAGACGTTCCATGACCATTCCGTGACGAATTAAAGCTTTTTGTTACTATGAGGTCAGCCTAATACATTGATATGTTTTTTTTACGAATCTTCTTTGTCTTATCCTGACTTCGTTCTACTTAGATTAATGATCTTTCTATGCTTAACTTTCCCTGATATGCCGAGTTCTCGGTGTTTTAATAATTTATTCTGCCCTCCCTATTTTCTTGTAGAAGATGGCCTCTCGCTTAATCTATTCCCGATTTATTCCTCGGCTGATCTGGAATAGAATTTCAGATTGGGGGTGTCTACCTTGTGAAATATTCTTTTTTAAAACTATTTCTACATATAATAAAGAACCACCATCCTTTAATATATATATCTTTCGATTTCTCTCGTCTCTCTGTGACATAAACTCCTTGGTAATAAAGAAAGATGTTTGGTAAATACTACGGGTTGCTAGGGCGGTAAGAAATGGAAGTTTTGTTTGACCGGCGGATTTTTTTTCTTTCTTTCAGTTATCCGCTTATACAAGGGTTCTCCGCTTGTATGGGTACTGTTTCATATCTTGAGGGGGGGCTCAGGTTTCACTCCGGTTTGGACGGGTCGAGTAAAAGCAAGAGGCTTATTAACTGTTTCTGTATTTTCCAATTCATAGATCTCTATCTTTGCGGAGGATGTGGTATTTTTTCTTTTCTAATGAGGTCTGGCAGCGGCAGGTGTTTCGAGGGGAATTAATTCGCCTGTACAAATTTAAGAGCATCGTAGCACAAGGTGAGTGTCTGGACTGGTTTTCTGTAGATATTGGTACTGCCCATAGTCTGGTTGCTGGGTGTTCTTTTTCCTGTAATATGTTCTGTGGATTTTCTTCATATTTTGTTTGTCTGCTGAATTTAATTCCTCATTTAAGCTGGTCTGTGTACATCGTTTTGAGTTAGCATGATTGAATTTTAAGGCGTGAAAAACCTCCTGATAGGGCTCTGCCGTGAGTGGTGGTTAGATGTTAAAAAACCAAAACAAAAAATAAAGACCAGTCTTTGGTCCCTATGCTTGCTGTAACGTGCTGTCCTCAAACTTGTGCTATTTCATTCGTCTTCTATCATTTTTTATATATACTATGTGATTTAATGGGATATGCCCTGTAATTTGACCAAATAAATGTCCCTTTCCTTTAACGTCCTGCACGATTATTGTTTCTTCTTATCCTTCGACACTGCTCTTTCAGCATTTGTAGTAGTATATTACCTCTTTGTTGAGCCAGGTCTTTTTCACGAGATCTAGAGTCTCACACACAGGCGCATTTCGTTTTCCATCTAGCAAAGCTCATAGAGCTCTTGCTTCCGAAATTTCTGTCCCCACAAAATTCGCTCTCGCCATCCCCTAACTCTCTCTCCCATATATATATTATAATATAGTATATAATAATGTATATATATGTATTATTATATTATATGTATAGTATATATATATATTTTATATTTATAATATATATATATTAGGTATAATTATTAATATTTATTTATATTAGTATATATATATAATATTTATTATATATACTATATATTATATGTATATATATATTATAGTATATATAGCCTATTAGTATTGATATATAGTATTTAGTAATATATATTATATAAGATACATATATATTAAAAGTATATGATACTAGCAGCTTTTATATTATAAGTAAATAATTAAAAATAGGATTCAAGCAACATATATATATTATATTAATTTATATATATATATAATATATAATATGTATTATATATAATTAGTAAATTATTATATTAATATATATTTATTATATATATTAATATATAAAATATATAGTATAGTAGTATATAATAGTATAGTATATATAGTATATATTATATAGAAAAGAAATATACATTATTGATTAATTAAGAAATGTTCTGGAAGTTTTCACTAATGCTAACAATCAGAGATTCTATGAAACTGTATTGCTATCCCATGGCTGCTGATGTAAAGTGATGGGATAATGGCGGTAATGTTATTTGAGAATCAAACACATCTTTTCTAGCAGGCCAATGGAATGCATGGGATGTTACATGATAATGCAGGAAGTTTGTCAATGCATCATACTCTTCCAATAAAATTATGCAATGTTTTCAATCCACTACTTGTCATCATAATTGCAGGCAAAACATTGACCAGATTTGAAGGTTGGTGATTTGCATACTATTAATATCAGCAGAATGATCTACATAAGCTGTAAATGATGATGTCATTTGACACAATTAACAAGAATCTAATTTTAGTTGATGGGCAAAGAGAATTTACTTTGCGGTTGAAATAAAAGCTTAATATAATATAATATTTTTTTTCTCTTTTCATATATTTATATCTTTATTTAAATACCAATCACAACAAGATGAAACAAATTTAAACACCAAAGCTGCAAAATATAAATATTCACCATACAAATTTGATATATATCCTCAAAAACACTTATATCTGAATTATACTTTCACTGGCACATATAAATTATTCATCATCCTCAAAACTAAAAAATTAAATAAAGAAAATTAACAATAAATCAAATTTCCAACAGCCCTTCAAAAATGGACATCTAATTCCTTGCAAAAATCTTCAGCACACATTGTATATCAATTTGGTACATCTTCTTTCAATTAATATATTTATTTAAAGTATTTCCTCTAAATTTATTTATCCATAGGGTGTGAACTCAAAGTTCCTCTCACATGTGCTACAACAATATAAATTTTTTCATCATCGCGATTCGCAGCCCAATCTTGAAATCTCTTAAAAAAGATGCGAACTGAAAGATCAAGAATAATCTGAAATCGTTCTATACCTAAACGTGCTTTATTATTATACCGATCATCACATCAAAAAATTGTAAAATTATTCAGCTTAGATACACCTCTAACTTAATGGCAATGTATTCTTACAATTTAAGTGAGGGAGCTCCATAAATTTTATAAAGACTGCTAATCTTTTAAATCAATATAATTGTATTGTTTTAATTTTTTAAAAGCAAGATTTTTAAAAAAAAAATATAATAATAATATATTATATAAATTATATAATGTATATACAATAGTATATTGAGTATATAATGAAATACCCGAAACTGATATATATACGATATTGTATTTACCAAATTTGATTATAGATGTATATTAACTATAAGAGTTGCTAGAATTATTTACTATAGATTAGAAAAGATGAATATATATATAGTAATATAATATAAGATAATAATTAATTATATGCGTCACAAATATTACTAAGAAAGTAAATGTCCCGTAGAAATAGGAGAAAAGTAGTGAAGACGAACCAAGAGAGTTACATCTAATTCTGACGATCGCACTGCAAAATAGCATGAATAAGAATAGACATAATTAACTGAAGAAAGAAGAGGAAACTAAGCTGCGAATCTTGTAATTCTCTCTCTGTTCTAGAATACAGTGCTTCTCAAACTTGAATTCAATTCGCGACCCAATTACTAATTCAAGTTTGCAGAACACTCCATGTTAATCTAAAAAGAAACATTTTACAATTTATAAAAAATTTCTATTATTAATAGTTAATCATTAAATTACAATAATATTACAGGATTATAGCATGCCAAAAGCATTCCCGGGATTTCTCTGAATATATAGATATATATAATATATTTAATATATATAAAAAGTTATATATAATATTATATTACTATATATATAATAGTAGAAGAAATTATGAATATAATATACTAAAACATGATGTATTATATATAATATATTAGATATATTAATAATATATACTATAGAGAACGATGTAGTATAATTAGTATATATATATAGAAAGAGATATACTATATAGGCAGCAACATGTACTTATAAATTCAAAACTCATATTCATTAATAATAAATTATTATAATAATGACAAATATAGATATATTAGTTATATATATTTATTATATTAAAGATAATAAGGCATTTTTTTACCACGAATAATAAATACTAAAAATTCTAATTTCTTATTTTTTTTAGAGAAATCAATCAAACTGGTTTATCTGAGCCAATTAAAGTAGCTATCATCTCTACAGTATGACTCAATGCTACAACCTTTTTTTACAGATTATATAATATGTTTATTATATAAAACATAGTAAAATTTAATATAAAACTTAATATCTTATATAATAATAATTCAATATATAATATATTAAAAATATATTATATAATATAATTAATATAAATATTATACTATTATATATTATACTTTACAAAAAATTATAAATTTACTAAATATATATATTACATATTTATATAAGATAAAATATAAAATCTATTTATATATATTCACTATATAAAATATTAGATTGTAAATTCAAACCCCTAACTATTGTATAAAGGGTAAATATAGATATACTCTGTAAGTATGATTAAGCCTATAATTTATTAGAAATTTATAATATATTATCTGAAAATAAATGTAGATTGTAATATGTATAAACTATAAACTATAAAAGCTTGGTGGAGGGAAACGAAATGTGATACATTCAATACTGTAAATATAGTTTAAATATAAAATTAGAACTTCTTAACTGCATTCATATGGAAAAATATACATAACATATTTAAAAAATATCCATTATCATATATTATTGGAACCCGTATTGTTTATGAAGAGATTCGTAAACAGCTAGCGGCTGAACTTAATTCAGGCCAAAACTTGGTAATGTTGTAACTTAAAATATTTTAGTATAAAATCCGTTCGAGTTCAACTCATCTCTAGCTCTCTTCAACTTCAATTAGAGTTAAGCTCCTCTCGAGCTCTCTTCAACTTCAATTAGAGTTAAGCTCCTCTCGAGCTCTCTTCAACTTCAATTAGAGTTAAGCTCCTCTCGAGCTCTCTTCAACTTCAATTAGAGTTAAGCTCCTCTCGAGCTCTCTTCAACTTCAATTAGAGTTAAGCTCCTCTCGAGCTCTCTTCAACTTCAATTAGAGTTAAGCTCCTCTCGAGCTCTCTTCAACTTCAATTAGAGTTAAGCTCCTCTCGAGCTCTCTTCAACTTCAATTAGAGTTAAGCTCCTCTCGAGCTCTCTTCAACTTCAATTAGAGTTAAGCTCCTCTCGAGCTCTCTTCAACTTCAATTAGAGTTAAGCTCCTCTCGAGCTCTCTTCAACTTCAATTAGAGTTAAGCTCCTCTCGAGCTCTCTTCAACTTCAATTAGAGTTAAGCTCCTCTCGAGCTCTCTTCAACTTCAATTAGAGTTAAGCTCCTCTCGAGCTCTCTTCAACTTCAATTAGAGTTAAGCTCCTCTCGAGCTCTCTTCAACTTCAATTAGAGTTAAGCTCCTCTCGAGCTCTCTTCAACTTCAATTAGAGTTAAGCTCCTCTCGAGCTCTCTTCAACTTCAATTAGAGTTAAGCTCCTCTCGAGCTCTCTTCAACTTCAATTAGAGTTAAGCTCCTCTCGAGCTCTCTTCAACTTCAATTAGAGTTAAGCTCCTCTCGAGCTCTCTTCAACTTCAATTAGAGTTAAGCTCCTCTCGAGCTCTCTTCAACTTCAATTAGAGTTAAGCTCCTCTCGAGCTCTCTTCAACTTCAATTAGAGTTAAGCTCCTCTCGAGCTCTCTTCAACTTCAATTAGAGTTAAGCTCCTCTCGAGCTCTCTTCAACTTCAATTAGAGTTAAGCTCCTCTCGAGCTCTCTTCAACTTCAATTAGAGTTAAGCTCCTCTCGAGCTCTCTTCAACTTCAATTAGAGTTAAGCTCCTCTCGAGCTCTCTTCAACTTCAATTAGAGTTAAGCTCCTCTCGAGCTCTCTTCAACTTCAATTAGAGTTAAGCTCCTCTCGAGCTCTCTTCAACTTCAATTAGAGTTAAGCTCCTCTCGAGCTCTCTTCAACTTCAATTAGAGTTAAGCTCCTCTCGAGCTCTCTTCAACTTCAATTAGAGTTAAGCTCCTCTCGAGCTCTCTTCAACTTCAATTAGAGTTAAGCTCCTCTCGAGCTCTCTTCAACTTCAATTAGAGTTAAGCTCCTCTCGAGCTCTCTTCAACTTCAATTAGAGTTAAGCTCCTCTCGAGCTCTCTTCAACTTCAATTAGAGTTAAGCTCCTCTCGAGCTCTCTTCAACTTCAATTAGAGTTAAGCTCCTCTCGAGCTCTCTTCAACTTCAATTAGAGTTAAGCTCCTCTCGAGCTCTCTTCAACTTCAATTAGAGTTAAGCTCCTCTCGAGCTCTCTTCAACTTCAATTAGAGTTAAGCTCCTCTCGAGCTCTCTTCAACTTCAATTAGAGTTAAGCTCCTCTCGAGCTCTCTTCAACTTCAATTAGAGTTAAGCTCCTCTCGAGCTCTCTTCAACTTCAATTAGAGTTAAGCTCCTCTCGAGCTCTCTTCAACTTCAATTAGAGTTAAGCTCCTCTCGAGCTCTCTTCAACTTCAATTAGAGTTATATTATTATTATTATTATTATTCGATTATTATTATTAATAGTAGTCGTAGTGGTGGTATTTGCTCATTCCTATTATTATTATTATTATTATTATTATTATTATTATTATTATTATTATTATTATTATTATTATTATTATTATTATTATTATTATTTATTATCTATTAATTAGTTATTATTATTATTTATTATTACTGGATTATTATATTTATTATTAATTAATTTATTATTAATGATTATTATTCCTCTTAATCTTTTGTTTTTTGGTTTTTGTTTTGTTATTGTTATTGTTTATTGTTATTTATATATTTTTTCTTTTATTACTAATATTTAATTTATGAATTTATTAATTACATTAAAAATTATTTTATTAATTATTTGTTATTAGTATTAGTTTTTTTTTTTTTTTTTTTTTTAAAGCTTTTTAATGTGTTTTTTTTTTATTTAAGCAAGCATATATTTATTAGTTAAGGTTTTTGTGACAAATTTCCCGTCATATATATTAGGGGTATATAATATTTTTATATATATATATATATATATAATATATAGTAATAATATATATAAATTATATATATATATATATATAGGCATATATATATACAATAATATAGTATATAATTATATATATATATTATTATTATAGTATTCCGTATAATATATATAATTAGTTGTATGTATGTGACATTAGCAATCCATCAGTAATTCCTGATTTTGAATATATGGAATCCCGCAATTATTGAATTGCGCGATGTCCTTGTAGGATGATTAAATTATTGAAAGTTATAAAAAACTCTTTTTTCTGTGTTTGATTAATTTTTTTTGGATTAGTATGAATAACAATAATCTTATTTTTTTCTATGTCATATAATATACTTATATATAATATATATTTATATGCTATAAATATTATAGATAAATAAATTCAAATATAAGTTTTGCAATTTTAAATATTAATATATATATATTATTTATAATAATATAACTAAATATTGATATATATAGTATATATATAGGTAGTTATATTTATATTATTTATTATATATATATTATATATAAAATTATATAATATATATATATAATATATATATAAATATATAATATATATAAAATATAATAATATAATAATATTATATATATAATAATATATATATATATTAATATAAACATTATATAATATAATATATATAATATATATATTATATATAAATATATATAATTAATATAATAAATGTAAGGAGTGGTAAACTGACGGAAAAGTAAACGGAAGCCAGATTTATCGTTAAATCTGGCAACCTAATCCCGTTAATTTTGAACTTTTTTTGGTACTTTTTAACTAATTTTTACCATTTTTTTTTTAGGATTTTGCCATTTAAAAAAGTTTTGCCAGTTTGTCGCTAAATCTGGCAAAACCTAATCCGTTAAATTTTACCTTTTTAGCATTTTTTTTGGCACTTTTTAGCATTTTTTAGCTACTTTTTTTTTAGCCATTTGGTTCTCATAATTCAGAACGTCAAGATCCCAATAACTCGGAGGATTTTTGGGATTTTTCCCATTGGCAAGCCCATGACAAACATTTTCGAAAGCAAAGACTTGTAAAAATTATTATTGAGAAGGTTTTGGGATAATTCACCTTAGTTCCATTTTGTCGCGCAGCTGACTTGGAAAATTGTCATACATTCTATTCAGATTTTGACGTTTGATACGTCAAATCCTAGAGTTTTTAAGGTCGATGAGACCCGAATTTCGTAAGGTCTGGAAGACCGTTTTTTTGGAGGTTTAGCTGCTCCCAACAAGGGGGGCGGAGCCCCCCAAAGGGGGCCTTTTGGTTTTCTAGAAGGTTTTAAATGATTGGTAGATCATTTTTTTGATGTTTTCCAATCCGGGAAAAACACTTTAAATACGTTGGGGGGGGGCAAATTCCCACGGGGATTAAACCTCTATATCGACGTTAAAATCGTCTTTCTACAACGTTGTGGTCTGGTATGCATTTGACAATGAAAAATGTATCGAAAGAAAATAATTACATATAATTAACATTCGATTAATCGCTGGTAGTAAGTAACCCACCTGCGCACTACCCACCCTTTCGATATGAAGGAATAGAGTTATAGGTCTGAAACTTGGGAATATAATATATATATGGGGTAAGCTCGAATCCGTGTACAAAATTTCAAGTCGGTGGAAATGTATACTAGAGGGGGTCACAAAAAACCCGAGAGCGTATATGCCGCTAAACGCCCTTGTTTGTTGCTTCCTTTTCCGAGTAAAGATTAGACTTATCGAATCCAATCGAACAGGTATATTGACACACAGGTGCCGTAATTAGGAGTTGACCCTAGGTCACCCACTAAGGGGGTCAGCACGCCATAGAGCCAAGGTCAATTCGAGTCCTGAAAAAACTCCTGGTAGGGCTTAAAACGAATCGGTGATTGAAAAGGTTTATGGATGGTGAGCTTATAAATGAATGGAGACGAGTAATTCTCATCGGAGACGAGATTACGTTTCCCTGCGTCCCCTCCTGTAAGGGGGGATGTAGCCCCCGTAAAATTAAACAATACTTTTATTATGCGTAGAAGACTGAATTTCTTGGGGTGAGAGGATCAGAAGGAGTCGGATTCGAGACGGAGACGGTTTGGAAGTCGGATTCGGCCTTCTGAGTCCAAGAGACTCCGGCCGGAGGGGGTCTCAGTATTGAAAAAAAAGAAATGAAGAAATGCATGGAATGCAAAACAGAGCAAGAAGAAGGAGGAAGGAAGAAGAATGAAGAATGAGGCGGAGTAGGAGAAGGATTCAGAGTTGGTAGTGGTACCGGTGCTGGAGCCGGTGCATTGCCGACATAGTAAACATTCATTAATTAATACAAGATCATTAACTGTTTTACACAATAAACGGCTTTCTCGTTCTATCATGTACATATTCAGCCAATGCATTGCGTCCTTGCAAAGATAACTTTATTTTTCTAAATGTTGAGAACTAACATTTATAATATTCAAAATCTCGTTTTCTTTTATAAACGTTAAATATAATTATTTTTTTTTTTTTTCCCCAAGTTGAAACATACATATATTCTGTTTACCTATTTTAAAATTTTTTTTATTTTAACATTATCTTTTGTGTGTGAATTTTATTATTTGAATCTTTTTTATTTTTTATTTTTTTTATTCTTTTATTTATTTTTTTTTTCTAACTTTTTTTTTTTTTTTTTTTTTTTTTTTTTTATTTTTTTAATTTTTTTTTTTTTTATTTATTTAAATTTTACTTTTCTAACTTTATTTATTTATTTTGTTTTTGAAGTTTTAATTTGCATTTATACACTTTGTTTAATTTTTTTATTTTAACTTTCTTAATTTTTTTTAATTTTTATTCTTTTTTTTTTTACTTTATTTTTTATTAATTGATTTTTTAATTTGTTTTATTTATTTTTGTTTTATTTCTTTAAAGTATATGTTTTGTGAAAATTTTTATACTTTCATGTTTTATATTTAAAACGCAAAAATTTACGTTATTACATACCCTAAATCAGTAATCAGTAAATCAGAGAACACCACACCCACTTCCACCATTCTGGACCTATAGGTTCGATCTTTTGAATCTATTTGATCAAGTCACATTTCGATGTATGATTTTGGATACACACACATAACAAGTAACCAATCAAGGTTCTTTAAATACCTGATCACGAAATATATTGCTGACGTAACAGTTTTCACATCTAATAAAAACCAACATAGCATCATCCGGTCCTCTAAGAATATAATGTACAAGACAAACCTAAAGCACCTTAAGCCCGAATAAACTGACATAACAAAGTCCCAACCACACTTTACACAGTAAAGAAAACTAAACATTGCACGCAAACGTAGCCTATCTTACTTTTTGACGCATACATCTACCATATTAACGTTAATCGTACACTGACACAGTAACATTTATAACAAAATTTTATCACAACAATGGATAATTATCATACTGGATCAGCGAATATACTCTAACGTAATAAGGTTTCAACATCAATAAACTAACATATCGTCACATGAACTAAGAAAATAAAGTACAACGACAAACCTGCACACACACACAGACCGAATAAACTGCTATCATTAACAAAGTTCCATTTTTAACAACATAGTAAGTAACTAGCATTACATGCAAAACTAACCTATTCACACTTATTTTCAAGCATGCCTCTAACATATCAATGCTAATTTAACATTAACACAGTAATAATAAGCAAAGATTTAAACTAGTCATCCTGAACCTAACTATTGTAATGAATTGAAAGAATAAATGATATACACACACACACACACACTAATGACACAAACACACAACCACACACACACACACACACACACAACACACAACCCATTGATCAATAGTAACACCTAATAATATTTTTTAGTCTAATCCTCTTTTATTTGCTCCGCCCCCTTTTCAAAAAAATCAACGCGAAACATGAAAATGATTTTAATGCTATAAACATTACATAAAAATGATGGCCAATATTATTATATTTATTAAACATGATTTACAATGGTAAAGTTCTGGCAACATGCGTATCATACGCAAAGTTGTGAGATTGGCAAACTCTGTATAGATTTGGGGAGCTGAGTTATATATAAATCAGTGAGCTACTCGTTAGGGCATTCTTAATCAAGTGCTCTTACGATCAACACACTTTAAGGCACATTTAGTCAGATCCTGTTGTATCATCATCCAAGTTTCTTATATCTACACATGAGGATTTTTCAAAATCAATACTTATTCAGCTAGGTAAGATTTTTTCTTTAATATATATATTTATAATGCTTGTTTAAAATACATGTGTAATAAATTTCCAATAATTAGCAACGTAAGGTAATTAAATACATTATTAATTAAAGAATAAAGGGAAAATGATATATGCACATAACTAAAAAAATTATTCTTTTCCAGAAACGTGTTGAATATACATCCATCCATTTGAGTAAAAAGCATCCTACGTGACGTTATCATCGCACCCTTTAAAATGGTATGTTGCTGTTGTTACTGTGTGGATAAATATATTTAATATATGGAAAATGAGAAATACTATGTTTAAACTAATATAATTATTGGTTATAGTGCCCTTAATTTTATATGAAAACTATGAATTATTATTGCCTAATGTATCATAAATAATAATATGACTATTTATTCCAGGCTAGACCTTTGATGATGAATGCTGGTAATAAGAAGAGAAAGACCACTATCCACAAATTTACGAACGTAAAGAAAACTTAAAAAAATGGATACCAGTAATCTATGAAGTTAAGGTTATTGATGAAAACTTTTTCCATGGACCAAGAGATTTGGAAGCCATCGTTGAAATGGTTTGTGCAGTGAAGTCATTGGAGTATGAGGTTACAAGACTTTGGGACTATGATAGGTGAAACGCATAGAGGGTTGGAAATCAATTTCATTTTTTGGCGATGAGATCAGTCACCTGACCGGAAAATACTGATTAAACATCAGTGTAAGGGATCTAGGCAACTGGTGTGGAACAATATTGGGGTTGAGGAGATTTAGATGAATTGAGACGCGTTGTAAGGTATATTCCAAGTCCGAGTGACAAGGCATCTTTTACAAAATTCAAAGTAGTAGATTAACCTAGTAGTTCATGATATGCAAAAGGCAAAAGCGCGATGACTGTGAAACCTGATGCCATTCGAAGGCCACAATTAATCTTAGTTTCAAACATCGTTACATTAGTAAAGTTCATCTAGAGAAAGGGGATGTAGGTTGTGCTTTCAAAGCTGTCGTTCTGTTTAGGAAAATAACGAGAGAATGTGTAAAGGTCAAAGATATATATATACATTCTTATACAATTGAGAATGAGGCAGAAGCATTAGCTAAAAAATGTGGTGTGGAATATACAGATTCTTTCATAGTAACTGACTTTGAAAAATCGAGAATATCGAAAAATGCCGTATAAGTCGTATTCGGTCCTGAAGGTAATGGAGTAAAAATACTTATAATCCATCCAATGAGAACAGAAATGACCCTTTATACATTATAGGCCATGATGGAGCAAATCATTACTATGCTATAAAAGAAGATAAGTTAAAGTTATGTTTTGAGAATACCAAGAAAAAGAATGCATATATGAACGGTATCTTTTGCACTTATTGTTACACTTTCAACAGTAATAATATCGCGCATAAATTTAGACTGTAAACATTATGGATGTAGACAGTGTCTATACGATAAGTGTCAAGACGATAAGTGTCACGGCTCATTCGGAAAGTGGAGGGTGATAACAGCGTAATGGTAAATCGTGAATTGTTCCGCACGGTGCAAACGCCGCAAACGTTTCAGGACAATCATACCTGTCAGAAGCGTTCGGGCAAGCAAACTCTGCCTTGTGCAAAATAAAAGGCTGATCGCTACAGTAATTTCCCAACACGACTCGTACAAAAGCCTTTATACATATGATAGAAAAATACGATGCCCTAAAGAAACGATATCATATATGGGCTACATGAAAAAGAAAATTTAAAAAGAAGAAAGATTAACGATCGTCGGTTCATTACCATGTTATATGATATCGAGACAATACCCAGGAAGATAAAGGCGTATGATATAAAGGAAGAAGAATATAGAATTGCGTCCTTATTTACTGGTATGCCAGATGAATATGCAAAATGTGTACAGATAAGGAAGGTGAACAAGTATGCTCATCACATTGCGGTCAAAGAACAAGAACATTTAAAATAGAGCCGAAAAAACACCTGTAAATCATTTATAGACTCCTGGATGGAGTTTTTTCAGGAAAATCTGAGTCAAAAGTAGCTTGTTGCTGCACATAAATGGCCGGAAAATTTTGATCATCAGTTTCGTAAATGCATCATTACTGACACACCCAAGTTCAGATTCTATCAGCAGAAATCCTATAAAGAGGTAATAAAATAATTTCAATGGGATCGAATGGAAATATAGTCTTCAGGGATACATATTGCTTTTCACACCATGTGCATTGAAAAGCTTGCCTAAATGCATGGGTGTTAGTGAAAAAGACAATTCCAAAGGGTTTCTTTCCCTATACATTTTTAAATGAAGATACATTGAATTATAAAGAAGGACCTATTCCTGATAAGAAATTCTTCGAATTAGATAAAATGTCAACAGATGAAAAGCTAGAATTTGAAGAGTACTATAATTTAAAGTTTATAGGACAAAGATACAATATTTTTGAAGAAATGTGAAAGTATTGTGTACAAGATGTAAATATCTAAGAAAATGTTTTTGAGAAGTTTAGAGGTAGCTTCATCTTTAAAGAATTTGATATAGATTGTCCTAGATAACAACACAACAATTGCAAATTTTTTATGCTTTACACTTTATAAAAAGTGTTTATGCCCGGGAAATTACTATTCTTAGGGTCGAGAAGAACCCTAGAACCTTTCACCTACGAAAGATTCGCTGGCTCTTGTTTTCAAGAAAGAAATTGAACAATATAGAACATAAGGCATGCTCGTAAGGGTGGAGAGCAAGAGTTAAAATTAGAAAAAGTGGGGTTTTACCCTGATGGGTTGGGTTATGTAAAGAGGAGTGAAAACTGCGTTCATAACCATGGCTGTGCATGGCATGGACAAAAGACTGCAATAAAGGAAAAGGGATGTTGCATAACGTATCGGCTGTTGACCGCTACCAATCCTCACCATGAAAACAAGAAGAATAGGTATATAGAAAGAAGGGCAGGGTTTTTTAATGTAGTACGGGGTGGTGGGAAAATGTGAAAATGGACAGGTCAAAAAACCCAAATCATTCAAGATCCCTGATCATAACCGTGAAACATAAGCATTAGTGACTATATTCAACGTCTTAGCAATGATAGTTGTTTAACAACAGACTCATAATAGATAATTCATTGTTTGGAGGCCGCACTGAAACCATTCGCACATTACTACCCTCCAACTAAAGGACAGAAGATCAAGTATTTAGACTATACATCACTTTACCTTATGTTCAGAAACGAATGAAGTACCCTTGTGGCCCCCTGAAAAACTAATAGGTAGCAAAGTACCTGACATTAAATCATTTAAGAATGGTATCATGAATAAATATTTCGGTACAAGCTTACATTAAGAATTGCTTCCTCTCAAGACTTAATATCATCCCCGTCCTCGCTAAAACGAGTCCAAGGGAAAATAAATTAATCATTTCCACTACTGTGTAAAAGTGTTGAAGAATAATTGTGCGAAACTGCAATCATGATAGAATGAACGTGCTATTGAAGGTGTATACACAACACCTGAAATTCAGTTAGCATTAGGATGGGGTACGAAATAATTAAAATATATTTGGAGTTTGGTCGTTTAAAGAGAAGGAGTTTTTATTTAGAGAAGTGTGAACCAGCATTCTTAAAAATAAAACAAGAGAGGACATCAGGACCACAAATAATATTGCACGTTCAAGAATATTAAAGACGATCCTGATATATTTCGAGGAAAAACTTAAAGAGTTTGTCCGTCTTTATCAAAGAGAAAATGGGGAGGTGTCGAATCTTGATATTACAATATTCAAGAAAAACCCTGGATGCGGTCTCATTGCAAAATTATTCTCAATTCTCTTGGGGGAAGAATTTGCACAAAATACGCCTACAAGAGGCGATGTGTATGTACAAGTGATAAACAAGTATGGGAAATAATCAATTCAATGTGACATTGAAGTCACTAGCGTTATTCCAATGGCTGTAAAATATGTTGGGTAACAGTTAGTCCAAAAATGCACTAGCCGATACGCACGTCCAAGACTGCTACGACAAAATATCTACCTATCGCATCGAGAGTTTACGATTTCTGCATATGCCACGTATAAATTATATTTCGAGAACTCCCTTAACAAGTCAACAAAAGGGCATTGTACTATTGGATATTTCAGCTTCTTGTAATTTGTCGCGGGAGAAAACGATGAGTTATTGAAACAGGAAACTTTTTAGGTGAGCTAACAGATGAAATAGCAGATGAATACGGTTCTGAGGCATACGCCGATTCCTTTGTGTGTACTGGACTAAGTCTTAATGCTGTTTAAATAAGGAGGCTAGCAGATAGGGAATATAAAATTATGTATAAGCAAAGGTCTTACAATCATAAAGATAAAGAGATTGGATACTATAATTTTGAAAAATTGTTAAAGAGTTGCGTATGATCGTTGCTTCTGAAAATAAGTATAGGTCAGTGATGAGTCCATTGTACAATGATAATCAAAAACCATGATGTTACAGTGAAGGCAATGAATGAATACCAATTTGATAGAATGTTGATAAAGAGATGATGTACGAGATCGGGATGATCCTACCTCATAAATAAAAGCTGCACGAATAGACGAGTCACAGAATCCTAATGCTAATTTACACGGAAGTAAAAGAGGAGGGTTATGTTATAGTGTGTCTAATATAACTTTTCAGCCTGGGAAATTTGGAGGTGTGTTAATATTGTTGCTGGTACTAAAATGGTCCAGCACACAACCGAAAGCGAATCCTTATTAAAAATTCATGTCGCACTGCATCATATGGTTATAAAGGGTACATTAATTTCATTAATATATTATAAATATTATATATCAATGTCTAATGTATAATGTTTTACTTTTTTTCATGTAAACAAGTCTTATTTGAAATAATAAAAATGTAAATAATAAAGTTATTTTATTAAACCTTAGGAAACAAATTCATTTTTCATGTTACGTTTTTATGAAAGGGGGCGGAGCCTAAAAAGAGAATAGACATAAAAAATATTTAGGTGATTTAATTTGATGGAATTGTTGTATATGTGTGTGTGTGTGTGTGTATGTGTGTGTGTGTGTGTGTGTGTGATGTGTGTGTGTGTGTGTATCATTTAATTCTTAGTTTCAATGTAAAATAGTTTTAAGAGTTCAGGTTAATACGTTAAATCTTTGCTTAATATTACTGTGTTAATGGTAAAAATCAGCATTGAGATAATTTGTTAGAGACATGCCTTGAAAAGTGTTGAATAGGTTACGTTTTTGCATGTAATAGCTAGTTACTATACTGTTCCAAAGTATTGAAGCTTTTTGTTAATGATAGCGTTTATTTCGGGCTTAAGGTGGTCAGGTTTGTCGTTGAGCAACATTATCTTTCATTAAGTTCATTGTTTACATTCATGTTTAGCTTTATTGAATGTGGAAACCTTCATTACGTAGAGTATATTCGCTGATCAGTATGAATAATTATCCAATGTTGTGATAAAATTTTGCTAAATGTTAACTGTGGTCAGCTGAGTACGAATTAACGTTAATATGGTAGATGTATGCTTCAAAAGTAAGAATAGGCTACGTTTTGCGTGTAATGTAAGTTTCTTTACTGGTGTTAAGTGTGGACTTTGTTTAATGTTATCAAGTTTTATTTCGGCCATAAAGGATGTACTTTAGGTATGTATTGTACATATTTTTTTTAGTTCAGTGAAGCTATTGTATTGCTTTATTAGTGTGAAAAACTTTGTTAACGTCAGCATAATGATTCGTTGATCCAGTGTTAAAGAACTTGATGGTTTATGTTATAGATTTATCCAAAATCAATACTCCGAAATGTGATTGAAATCAATAGAGGGTCAAATAGATCGAATATGTAATAGGATGTCACAAGAATGGTGGAGAGGTGGGTGGTTGGTTTGATTTACTGATTTACTTGTTTTAGTGGTATGTAAAAAATAAATTTTTTGCGTATAAACAATGAAACTATATAAAAAATTTTAACAAAACAAAAAATTTTAAAGAAATAAAAAAAAATAAATAAAACAACTTATAAAAAATTTTTTAATTAAAATTCATTATGACAAAGTTAAAAACAAAAAAAAAAAAAATTAAAAAAATAAAAAAATTAAAAAGTTAAAATAAAAAAATTAAACAAAGTATAAATGCAAAATAAAACTTTCAAAAAAAAATAAATAAATAAAGTTAGAAAAGTAAATTTAAATAAATAAAAAAAAAAAAAAATTAAAAATAAAAAAAAAAAAAAAAAAAATTAACTAGATTGAGTCTAAATTTCAAAAATAAAAAATAAAAAAATAAAATTAAAAATAATAAAATTAAACACAAAGTAATAAATGTAAAATAAAATAATTATAAAAAATGCTCCTTTCCACAGTTTGTAGGGTTTCAACTTAGAATTAAAATAAAAAAAAATTATATTAAGTTGACATTTTATAAAAAGAAAACGAGATTTGAATATATAAATGTTAGTCTTCAACATTTAGAAAATAAAGGTTATCTTTGCAAGACGCAATGCATTTGGCGATATGTACATGATAAACGAGACAGAAGCATTTGTTATGTAAAAGTTAATTGATCTTGATATTATAAATGAAATAGTTTACTATGACCGGCAATGCACCGGCTCCAGCACCGGTACCAACTCTAAAGCTCTCAATCCTTCTCCTACTCCTGCCTCATTAAACTCAAATTCTTCTTCCTTCTCCTTACTTCATTGCTCTGTTTATTGCATTTCCATGCAATTAGCTACTTTATTTTGTTTGAAACTGAGACCACCCCTCCGGGGGGTCTCTGGACTCAGAAGCCGAATCCGACTCTCCAACTCCGTCTCCGTCTCCGTCTCCGACTCCGACTCCTCTATCCTGTCACCAAGTTTCAGTCTTCTACGATTATTTTTAATTTTTACGGGGCTATAAAACATCCCTCTTACAAGGGGCGGACGCAGAGGAACGTAATCTCGTTTCCGACGAGTTACGTAATCATATAGCTCACATCCAAATTTCACACCGATTCGTTAAGCCTAACAGGGTGTTTCCAGGACGAATTTGACCTTGGCCGCTATGGGGGCTGCACCCCCTTAGGGGTGACCCCCTTCTGTGGCCAAAACTCACCTGTGGTCAACCTGTTCGATTGGGATTCGTTAAGTCTAATCTTTACTCGGAAAAGGAAGCAACAACAAGGGCGTAGCGGCTACGCTCTCGGGGGTGACCCCCTCTATATACATCCTACGACTTTGAAATTTACACGGAATTCGAGCTTACCCCATATCATAGATTAAATACTTCCAATTTCAGCCTAATACTCTATTCCTTTTCATAATCGAAAAGGGTGGTAGTGCGCAGGTGGTTACTTTAGGTATACAACAGCGATTAATCGAAGGTTAATTATTGTAATTATTTTCTTGCGATTACATTTTTCCATTTGTAAAGATGCCACTCCAGACCACGTAGAAAGACGATTTAAAGTCGAATATAGGGGTAATCGAATTCACTGGATAAATCGATTGGAAACCATCAAAAATATCTACCAATCATTTAAAATCCTTCAGAGGATACCAAAAGGCCCCCTTTTTGCGGCGGCTTCGCCCCCATTTTGAGGGAACGCTGTAAACCTCCAAATAAAAAGGTTTCTTCCAGACCTTAAACATATCGGTCCTCATCGACTTAAAACCCTAGGCTCTCTGCACAGTATCAAACGTCAAAATCACGTAATGAAATGAAGGTGGAATTTCCCAAGATCAGCTGCCGATCATGACCTGGACATTTTCCAAAAATTATTCCAAAATAATTTTCAAGTACTTGTGCTTTCGATGTGCAGGCGCTGCCAATGGGAAAATATCCCAAAAATCCTCCCGGAGTTTGGGTATTTCTTGACCTGAAATTATGGAAACAAATGCTAAAAAAAAGTAGCTAAAAAATGCTAAAAAGTGCAAAATATGTCTAAAAATCATATGGTAACTAATTTGTTGGGTTTAATCTACGGATTAAGGGTTGCACCGATTATGCAAGATTCTAAAAATCTGGCTAATAACGTTCTTAAAAGTAAGCAAATAACTCTCTAAAATAAAATGGATAAATAAATATATAAAAAAGTACCAAAAAAGCTCAAAATTAACGGATTAGGGTGCGCCAGATTTAACGAAAAATCTGGCTTCCGTTACTTTTCCGTCAGTTTTTACCACTCCTTACTACTTATATATATATATATATATATATTATATAGTATATGTACATAGATTAAAAATATATTATATTATAAATGATTACTCCCCCCACCTATCTATTGACTGTATTATGAACCGCTTTAAATTATTTTCTCTATTTGAATTATGTCTCATTCTAGACACGGCGGCTATATAATATATTATATATATATATAATATATATATATATTATATATAATATATATAATATATATATATATATATATATATATATATATATATATATATAATATATATATATATATATATATATAATATTCCCTTCACTTCACTTCCCACATATGTGGGGTGGGAGGGGGTGCGTAGCATGCACAGAAATAGGATAGTTAAGCAGAAGAGCATGACGTAAGTTGAAAGGAATGCCCTATTATCCCCTCAATATCCTTAAGTGAGAGCTTGTTGCATTAAAAAAAATCCATCCAAAGGGCTTCCCAAGATTGCGACGGACCACATTGTGGTGTCTGGTCTGTGTAAAGTTCATCCCTTGGGCCAGGCCCCCATAACAAAACCGAGCTATTCGCTTCTATTCATTCGTTTCCTTCAGGCATTCCTTTAGTGACACAATCCACTTTATCTTATGTCTCACAGCCGGTCGATTCCCTGCACACTCACCACTACAGATTAGCTAAATCAACCGACTATCATCCATCTTTTCCATATGATCAAACAATCTTAATACACTAACGCTTATTCTCTCATTTACGCCTTTTATCACACCACACAACTCCCTAACAGGTTCATTCCTCATTTTGTCAATTCTTCTCACACCTAACACGCCCCTAAGATTATCCATCTGAACAGTTTGGACCTTAGATCTAGACCTCTTATTTCACGCCCTAGTTTCACTACTATACTTTAACAACGATAACAACATACCCTTATGGAAAACCCTAACAAACTAAAGACTTGGTCCCTTTGTATTCACCAAGAATTTAATTGCACCAGCCACCTTCTTTTAATTCACAACTTTTCTACTACACTCTGCATCATCCGTTCCATTTTATCCAACATATAGCCTTAATACTTAAACTCGGGTACTTGTTCCAATTGCTAATCATTCAACATGATTTCATATCGCGGATTCTCCTCACTCACTACCATCACCTTACTCTTATCTACATTTACTTTCAAACCCACCCTTTACACACTCTACCAAACCCATTTATTAATCCTCTCAAACATTCCTCAGATTAGCTACACAAAACTAAATCATCAGCGTACAATGAGCAGGGCACTCTCCACTCTCTTGGATACTCCATCAGTCTAACACCTTCTACTACCACCCACCTCTACCTTTTAATTCATTCATATCTTCATCCATATAACAAAATCAAATATCAGGACGACATAAACATAACGTCTCACTACAATATTGAACCATCACTTGTTTTCAACTCAAGCTTATCTTCTACATACAACTAGTTACGCTTGCCTCACTACGACGTACGTTCTTTTCATTTCATTCAGAAGCCTCCACCAACACCAATATTATCACTAACACCTGGCCACACCTCTGTTTAATCCTGAACGCGTCAAAAACCTAGAGTAATTATTATTCTCCTCTCTCATTTCCAATCATTTGTTTCATGTGAAGATTTGATCGACACAACCTTTACCATCTTTTTAAAGCCTAGTTCTTTTGTTCAACAAATAACCAGCATATATTTCCTAAGCAACACTAATAACTAATTCCGCTATAGTTCTTTTACGATTCCTTTATTCCGCTTTACCGCTTGCATATTATTTAACTGGCGCTCCTCCAATCTTTTA
>JABUQX010076427.1:0-2500 GCA_015478945.1 Trachelipus rathkii
TCGTAATGCTGGTGCTACTTTCCAGCGCTGAAAGGGAGACTGAGTCCCCTTTCTTATAATTAGGGAATTATTACTATTAAGAGAAATCAATAAATTATTTTTTTTGTATAGTCTTTATTTATAAGTAATACTTCATATGCTATAGGTCTTTTTCTTTTTCCAGGCTTGATGAGATTCATAACATTTTTTAGAAATGTTTAAATGATCAATTCATAATTTTGAAAGCTTTTACACAGCAGTAGGAATCATTTTAGAGGAATATTTGAAAGTATCTCTGGAAGAATTAGATCTATCCAAAGAATAGTTCGAGGACACTGTGGAGAGGAATTTATAGAACCATCCACAAAACCCACATTAATAGGTAATTAGGAATTTATGTTTAATTGAATAAAAGCTGAATGAGTGTAAAGTTTTGAAATGATAAGATATGATAAATTAAGACTTCATGTTTTGAATATTAGATTATAAAAGTAAGTCATACCTAAAATCAGGAAATAATTACATTATTCAAATAATTTTGAAAGCTGGAGTAGTAAATGTTTTTTTAAATAATTTAATTCACCCTGCAAGGCATATACATTGCAGTGCATTAATTCAATGTACATTCTTTCCAGGGTTTTTATTTCTTGATTCTTCTCTCGATTGTTTTGGGCGTTTGTTTGGATATTAACCAGGAGTCAATTGAGTGAAGAAATACCTTGATTTTGGGATTACTTGCAAGATTTTGCTTTGTGGGATTTGTGCATTGCTGTTTCAATCCATGAATGTGCAGAATCGCTCAAGGCTGAAAACTATCTTTTGACACGTATCGTCTATACGGCCTGAAGATTCAACGTACCCATTCAATCTTTTGGAAATAGGAGAAGATCTCGTTACGTGAAGGAAAGAGACAAGAGCTTAAATATACGGAACTTTAATTACCATAGCTGTACACTTTTCACTCATTTTCCTCTTCCTTACTAACCCCACAATTACACGTAATTCCTAAAAACCAACTTCTCATATCTATCCACTCTTTTCTCCCGCATGCGGCACAGCACGCAAACTGAGACAAGAAATAAGATAAGTAAAATAAGTTCTAAGAGAAAGGAGTTAAATGTTTAAGAAAAGTATTGAAGGGAATTAAGGATTTTGTGAAATCCGGAAATACGAATAGTTGATACCTAAGATGAAGCATGACAAGGTGAATCTGGAAATACTAATAGTTAAGATAGAACCTGCTCAAGTAATTCACATACCAATAGCGACGTTTGTAAATAATTTTTTTTGTAAGTTTATAAATAAAAAATAAAAAAAAATTTAACTGAGCGTGTGTCAATAGCCCTGAGAATAGGGATTATTAAAAATTTATTGCATAATAAGGTAAAGATTCAGGAGATAAACAGAAGTGCGCCTTCAAGGAGTCCACATTCCTGGATCTGGCCGTTGGAAAAGGCCTAAGACTAAAAGTTAAAAAGAGTTTGTTGTTTATTGTAGAGAGGAGGTGGAGCAATAGATAGGAGGACCTGTCGGGTAGCCCCAGAACACATACAATATAATACTTCCCTACACATTAAACCTAAACTGTTGTAGCCCATTTTCCCACTCGCCATTAAAGCGGGTCCAATTAAATCCTTGGTGGATGTAAAGAAACTAGGTCTTGAGTGCGCTAGGGTTTTGCATTAGGGTTAATATATAGTAGTGAAACTATGGTCTGGAATAAGAGGTATAGATCTAAGGTACATGTTTAGATGGAAAGGATGGATTATAGTCGGTTTGTTAAGAGGATGTATTTAAAACATTAGAACATTAGAAATAAAAAGACAGTAAGAAGTCACATGGGACTATCGAGACTGTCCCAGTCAAGCCAATAGAACCAATCACCAAACAACATGCTCATGCAAATCCACAAAGCACCCTAGGGCTTGCTAATAACTTACATAGTATACGCAAAGTCTAAAACATGCTCATGCAAATCCACAAAGCACCCTATGGCTTGTCAATAACTTAATAGTATACACAAAGTCTAAAACATGCTCATGCAAATCCACAAAGCACCCTAGGGCTTGTCAATAACTTAATGGGATACGCAAAGTCTAAAACATGCTCATGCAAATCCACAAAGCATGATAGGGTGTGTCAATAACTTACATAGTATACACAAAGTCTACAACTAAATGAAAAAAAAAAAATATAGCTAAAGCACATGCTAACCACACTACAAGCTGTAATAACTTTATAGAAACATGCAGTTAAACCTTGATAACTACTTTAACTAAAAACCCGCCAATTTGGCTTAGTCAAAATATACTATATGATACCCAAACCATCCATATACCTATCCTATCCATGTATAGGGTGAGTGTGCTGGGAATCAACCGGCTGGGAGAATGAAGAAAATGTTTATTGAATCAATAAAGGAATGTCTGAAGGAGAGTAATGTGAGATTGGAAAAGGCAAGAAGAAAGGTGCATAACAGGAGTGAATGGCAGGGTTTTATAAGGGAGGGGGGTATGGTTGT
>JABUQX010076427.1:7500-10000 GCA_015478945.1 Trachelipus rathkii
GCAGTCGCCTATAGCATAGTGTGATGCTAGGATGTCTACGCGATCTCATATATAGTTAGTAGATGGATATTACTACCCGATAGTCGAGGAATGATTATCTCTAGTTCTTATTGTACAGAGGCTGAAACTGGTTAGAAGCTTGTCTAAGGTGTTGTTAGCTTAGTCGGGAGATGGTTTCAACCGTTGATACGTACATGTATGCGTGCGAACACCTTCAATTAATTTGCCAAAGTGTGCGATTTCACATTGAGGCCGTTGTGATGTGTGGCTGATGTGGTGTGATAGGGATTCTCGATCAGGAAAGTCTTGATAGAGCTACTGATGTGGATTATGTCTTTGAAGACTGCACTTTCTAGCGTTGTGGTTGTTGTACTGCTCCATATCTTGCTAAAACTTTGAATCGCTAAAGCAGGAAGTTGTTTTGGTTGTCGGCTTGTTTTACAACAGCACCACACACACACCAAGAATACACACATCACACACAACATACACACATCCGACACACAGCATTATCACATGACTCACGACACACAGCATCAGACGATTATATATGGCGTTCATATTACATATATATATAACTGCAGGGGGTATATATGACTATTTATTGGATTTATGTTTTATTTTTGGTAAATTATCGGGTATGTAGTAATATTAATGTGTTGGTCGAGGATGAGTCGGCTATTGTGGTGGATAGCTACGTGTGTGGTGGGTCGTATCGGTTTAATGTAGGACTGGTCTGTACTGTATGATGGCTGTAGTCTTAGCAGTGTGGAGATCTGCTGAGTAGCTGCGTATGGTGTAGTATATAGAGTGGATTGTCATAGGTAATTTGTGAAGGGTGACTTGTATGGTAGAGTGATAAGTCTAGCTATTGAGTGTATATGGTTTACTCTGAGTTTTAAAGTGGTATTTGCGTATATATAGGAGTGATAGCTGTTTGTCAAGTCAGAATGGAATAGTGTGATGAGCGCGATAGTGGTTTAACATTTGTCTGAGAGTAGGTTGCTTGCTGTTATTAGTCGAGGTATAGGGTAAGTTGATACGTGAGGTATAATATGTATATAATACTATATATATAATATATATCTAGTATATAATATATTATATATATACACATTACATATATATATATATATATATATATATATATATATATATATATTATATTATACAATTTTAGTGGGAAAAGACCAGAGTTCTAAATGAAAAGCACCAGGGCTGGGGAAATAAAATTACTCCCGAAAGTAAGCTCCGACATGTTTCTATATACGCCGTTTGGAAATGTGTAAATCATAGGAAGTAAGGAAACTAGAAGAAGGTAGAGTGTTTTAGTCTTTATGACTTTAATAGTAGATTGTATTAAAGAATGAGCACAGCAGTTGAATACGAGGTTTGTGTGCTGGAGAAAGGAAGCGTAAGACTGGACTATGTGATGACGAGTGGCACAAATCTCCTCCCCAAAGTAGAAGGTGTGTTACGAGAGAGATCAAAAGAGCAGTGTTTTTGTAATAGAGATTATATAAGAAGAGAGAGATGCAATTGCTAGACCACTAGAGAATGACTGAATAGTGTCATTGAGAGAGGGAAAGTTGATGAGACAAAAGACTCTAGACTACACCCCTTGAAGAAGAGCTGCATTCATGAGTGAAACCGTCCCAGATATGTGATGCATAACTATACTCTATATATATAAAAGAAAGACCATTATTCCTATTCAGTACAAGTAATTTTGGAAGTGAGGATAGGTTTTGAATGGGCTCTACAACTCCTAAATATTTTGGACAAAGAAGCTTGTTTATTGATAAAAAACAATGCTGTATTTGAATTTGGACCACAAGAAAAGATATACCATGAATATTAAGGTTGGAGCCAGGTTTGAGTTGTTTTTTTTTTGAGGCAGATATTGAAGTTGTGTTAGAAATTGTCAAGTGGATAGTTGAAAGAATTAAGCTTCTTGAGGCGTTGAAAGCTAGCATCTTGTCTTTGCCTCAGTTATAAAAGGTGGAAAGATCACAGGTCAGTTTTTTTAAAGTCACTTTCCTAGCATCTTATATTTGTAGCTATATAAGATGCTTTTCGAAGCTAAGAAAAAGTACTGATGGATGTACCTATGGGCATAAAATCGAGAAGTAGCGAGGTGACAAATAGAAATTTGTTATTGAAAATTAAAGGTGGAGAGTAAAGAAGAAAAGTAAGGAGGAAAGAAGAAAAAGAAAGAAGGGAGGAAAAAAGGAATAAAAAGGAATGAGAAAAGTAAGGAGGAAAAGAACAACATTTCAAATAATATCATTACTGATATTTTTAATGAATGAATTTTAGTCGTCAATTGCAGCTAATAAAGAAGGATCGAAAATAGAATCATGGAAATTTGAGAAAGATAGATACTGAAAAAGATTGGTTTTATAAAACTCAAAGCTTTGTACCAAAGTCTATCTAAAATTTTCGAAGTGTCCAACGGCATATCAAAGGATTCACCGATAAACAGAAGTATAGAGAAACA
>JABUQX010076427.1:12500-21058 GCA_015478945.1 Trachelipus rathkii
GTGAAGTTATATATGTTAGATGTTGAGCAACTGGAACAAGTGTCTGAGTTTAAATAATTAGGATATATATATATATATATATATATATATTATATATATAGTATATATACTGCTATTATATTATATATATATATATATATATATACGTGGTATATACTATATTATACTATAAATATATATATATGTATATATATTTATATATACTATATATTATATTATTAATTATATATATATAGTATGATTATAATAGTTACATATATATATATAATATAATATATATGTATATATCTATATAATATATATATCTGTTATATATATATATATATATATTATATATATCTATATATATATACGATACTATATAATATCTATCTAGTCATATATATATATTATATATATAGATAAAAATGGTAGGAAGTGGCTGCGTGAATTAAATCTTGGTGGTGTAAGGATCTAAGATCTTGAGTGAGGCTATCGGTCTTTGACATGTAGGGTATGTTGTTTACCTCCTATTAATGTATAGAAGTCGAAAACTATGGTAAGTGAATAAAGAAGTATACGGATCTGAAAGTACAAGTGTTGCAGTGATGTGACAATCTTACGGGGCGTATAAGGGGTGAGAGAATTGGATAAAAATTACGAAATGAACGCATTAAGGGAGTTATGTGGTGTTTAGAGTGTTAATTGAAAGAATAAAACGAGAGTACATTGAGATGTTTTGGTCAAATGGAAAGAATGTATGGTATTCGGTTGGTTAAGCGAATGTAAGGTAATGAGTGTGCTGAGAATCGACCTGCTGGGAGACCGAAGAAAAAGTGAATTGAGTCAGTAAAGGAATGCTTAAGGAGAGGAATGTAGAGTTTGGACCACCAGAAAGAAGAAGCGGCTGCATTGTCATGAGTTGAATGGCGGGATTTTGTTGAGGTGTATGCGTTTGTGGGCTTTGGCCGCAGGGGCATGACCCCACGTTGACGAGATACCACAGTGAGGGGCGCCGCAGTCTCGTGAAACCCCAGTTTGGATTTTTCTGACTGCGGCGAATTCTCACGTGGGCTATAAAGGGGGGCTGTCTTTTCGACTTGCGTCATGTTCTTCTACTACTTTTCTGTTTCGGTGTATGTTACGCACCTCACATCTAATTTGAGGATAGGGGAGATTAATAATGAATTAATTAATGAATAATAATAATAATATAATAATAATAATAATAATAATAAATCACATATAATAATAATAATAATATAAGCTAATAATAATAATAATAATAATAATAATAATCAATAATATAATAAATATAATATAATATATATATCATATAATATTATAATTATTACTATAGTTTTATATATTTGCTATATTAATATCACATATGCTTATATATTTTATATAGTAGTATATATATATATTATATATGATATATATATATAATAATAAGATATTATATATATTATTATTTATACTATTATATATATATAATATACCGTATATATATATATCGAGATGTAATCCAAAAGCTTTTAGACTGAAGCTGTAACTACAAATTAGCCTAATTAACCGGTTGAAGAGTTAGGTGCTTTTGCTTGATTTCCTGATTCGAAAGTCACTTGCCCAAGTGGACGTGTGTGTTCGTTATGCTAGTTTATTCGGTGTTGTACTCGTGACATCTGATGATTTTCTCAGGGGTGGTTAGAACATGGAACAGAGAGTATTGTCTCATATATACAAAACTTGATAAAAGTTGAGTGGAAACCCTGGAAATAATATTGCAAGGTTTTGTCGATCAAATTTACGGTGTTTCGGTATGAGTTCAGTGTCGAACAAGTTAAGAAAAATGTCAAGAACATGTTGATTGTTATCTTTAGCATCGAGGGAATTCTGCATAAAGAGTTTTTTCTATTTTGAAAACTTTCAATTCAGCTCTGATTAACTGTGATGTTATGCGGCTATTGTCTGGTGATGTGTGACGGTGTTGACAGAACTTAGCAATGACTATTTTTTCGAACAACATGTCAATTGTGCTTTGCACTCGGAATTTACATGATTCGATCATCTGAGACTTCTTCTCTAACATACAAATCAAGCTGAAAGTGAAAGGTCTCAATACGACAGATACAATAACATGAGTGATTCACAAGCAGTACTGAAGAAGATCTGGGAAAAGGACACTCCAGGAAATTTTTCAACCATGGAGAAGGCACTGGGATCTTTGGATTGATTAGCTTGGGAACTGCTTAGAGGGTCATGGAGGTAAATAGACGCTAAGATTAGTTTTTAAATTTTTTATAGGTTCAGTCTTTAAACTTATGAAGATCATCTTATGATTGGCATTACACACACGCAAACACACAACACACAACACACACACACACACACACACACAATTCACACAACACCACTCATTTTTCAACACACGATTCACATTATAATATATACATATATATATATATTACTATCATATGAGTATATTATATATATCGTATTATATTATATATGTATGATTTAAGTTCTATATATATTATTATATATATAAATATGTAATATAATATATATATGATATATATATATACTAATACGTGAGTTTACGCTGCTGTCTCCCAAAAGTAAGATTTATTGATATCCAATGAACGAACTGATCAATGTTAGCTCCCTGCCGTGCATGTATACGTGAGTGGGTAGTCTAGTTAGCCTACGCTACATTTATATTCCATACACAGTTTGAAGGCGAAGATTCATAAAGTCAGTTCCTTTGGCACTAAGCATCTGTTTATGTATGGGCGTTTGTTCTAACATCGTTACGTTTTTTGCACTACATCTTTCTTTGTTTAGGGCATAGTTTTTTCTCCTCGTTATCGTCTTTTGAGGGGATGGGCAGGTAAATATTGAACGCTGGCGGAATGGCTATGGTCACATTTCTGTGTGGAGAACGTAACAAATCTGGCCACGCGCATCGAGAGCATTTGCTTATTTAAAACAAGCTTATGGGGATGCCACTGCTATCGGAACTATGGTTTTTATTAGTGGCGACAGAGCTTTCAAAGAGGGGGCCTAGAGAAATAGTTAGAAGACGCGAACCGTGCGTCGTTGTGGAAGAGCAATCTCGTCAACAAACGATTGAAATGTGAAAGTTGTTCGAGACGCTGTGATAGTAGATGAGACCGAGCCGGTTCAGTGTCAAAGTAATTGCAAAAGAAACTGGTTTGGATAAAAATGCAGGTCATAGAATTTTAACAACCATTTTGGCCAGATTATTTTATTTTTTTTTTGGCAAACTATGCACTGTCAGACTTGTCTGTGGAGCAGAAATGAACATTGGTCAAAATTTTGTCAATATTTAACTTGAGAGAACTCGAATGGAGGCACAATTTTGTGTTTTGGATATGGAAAGCTTATAACAGGTTGCGAGTACGGTCTGCCGCGTCATGAAACTGGATAGAGGGGTTTTTTTTGAATATGATCCTGAGACCTAACATAATTACGGGCAAAACGTGGGAATAAGCTGGTCACGAGTGTAGCAAAAAATTCTCTTCTTGCGGAGAAAGCACGTATGAAGGCGCGAGTCCAGTCGGTGAATCTAACTACTGATTATTTGTTTTTGTTCGACATGCGCATTCTCGTTAGGTGGGTGTGGCACAAACGGGAATATTTTTTGTACTTTAGGGGCGAGGGTTCGAGAGGTTTAGTCACGTCTTTTCAAAGATGTCTTGAAGCGCTTCTAAACACAATTTCAGGCGAATCAGGAACAGACATTGCAGTACGAAGAAGTTGGGTGCTAGAGCAGCGTCGGCGATAACCGGGTCCATCTCACACTTGACGCATGACTCATTATAGAAAAATTTAGTTTCTGGGCCGAAGAAAACTGTTAAGATTTGCTTTTTCCGCACATCTTCCATAACTCATGCCCAGAATCTAGCTCCGTAAGTTGGCGAAAGGTAGAGGGTATCATTTGACAGAGTTATCTCTGTGCCTAGAGCTTGAAATGAAGTTGAAAGGGTTTCATCATTTTGCGACGCATGGAGACAACATAACAAAAGAAAACTGCAACACGTTGAACTAAACACACTTCAGCAATGACTTCCGGTCTGCTATGAAACAGTGGAAGCAAACGTTGGAACGGGCTTGTGTAACCGTGGCAAGGGTCATACTTCGATAAGGAAATAACGTTGTTATTTCAGGTAAGCTTTCAATACACTACATTAAATAGCGGATTAGTCAGTACACTCTACTTTTGGGAACATCACTATGTATCATATAGATACAATCACTATATAGTGCCTAGGGATATATATAGATGTATTATTGTATATACGTTATATATTAAAGTATTATGTTATATATATTAGTATATATTATATAAGATACCGTAATATATATATATTACGCTTATATCCCATATTATAATATATATCATATATAGTCTACTCCTTTGAAAACTCCTCCTTTAACCTTCATTTCCTCGATCAATAGTGAATCTCATTCCCTTCTTTCAGATCGTCAGTATGGCTTTCGATCGTTCGAGATCAACTGGTGATACACGTCCTTTCCTATCTCACTGATCTAATGGTCTTCAGACTGCCCTTGCAAGGGATCATGGGGATAGAGCTCCTTGTGTGGAGCGCTTGACATATTCTAAAGCTTTTGACAGGGTATGGCATGCGTGGCTACTCTCTAAAGCTACCTTCCGTTGGATTTCCTCCTTCGCTTTCTTCTCTTGTCTAGTTTTCTTTCAGAATCCGTTCCATTTCCAGGCTCTTGTTGATGGAAGGCAACCTTTCACATTCCATTTTCTTATTAATTGTTGGTGTTCGCTCAAGGGTTCTTGTTTCTGTATCTCCACTTTATTGGGTTGCCTTTTCAGTCAAACGATCTTCTTTGAGACTGGGCACTTCTAACATCTGTTCACTCTTATCACGTACTGCCGATGACTCTAACTCTCCTATTCTTCGCACTCAATTTTACATTGTGCTCGGACCCCCTCGGTTTAAGTATCCAGAGTTGCGTCTCTGTAACTCAGCTGTTCGATTCAATTCTTGGCCTCATGAACTGAGCTGATTTGGTCGGATTTCTCGCTGGGTAACCGTAATCTTGTTGAAGTTCAACTCTTTGAACAACTCAACTTCTTGCATACTCGGCCTCTCTAAAATAGCCTCACCAACTTTCCTCATTTCCCTTTGACGGGCTCTAATGGTCTTACCCGTAAACAACATAAACATTCTAGGACTAAACTCAAATAGTGAATCGTGTGTCTTGGAGACCCTACAGTCACATCGGTTTGCTCAAACATGGCCCAAATAAGCTGGGAATTTCTGTTCAGATTGCGTGAATTTTTTTCTTCTGGCTGCAGTGCTCCCAGTTTTTATATAATACAACGGTCTTATTGTTCGCCTGTATGCGAAGTATTGTTCCCAATTTGGGGTGGTTGCCGGTTCAAACCCATCCTTTTGGATAGCAGTCGAAAGCTAAGGCTAAAGAGGTATTCATCTGCTTATAAACTGTCGCCATACTTTCTGACTCCCTTGACCCTCTTTCTCTGCGGTCGTGACGTCGGTGCCCTAATCTCTTTTCTATAATGGTCATTACAAGGCAGGTCTCGACGAGAATCTGGACCTCTCGCATTGCCTCCACCACTGCGTCGCCACTCGTAATACAAAGGTGCCTTTTCTAATCCATGATATTGTGTGAATCATTGGGGACTCTAGGATCACTTCCGTTGTGGTACCCTCCTTCTTTCCAGGCCACATTCTGTTTTTTGGAATCCCTTGGCCTTCTTTTATTTTCCCGGCTATTTCAATCTTCCTCTATTTAATCCCGCGTCTGGCGCCGCACCTGAGGGAATTCGTTAGGCAAGGACGAGGGTGGGTTTACTTTACCATTTATTTTAATTGTTTTTCTTTGTAAATTTTTATTTACTTTTTAATTTTTTATTTTTTTTGCCACCTCCTTTTGAACAGGGCATTGCCCGTGAGTGGTGTTATCATGCTAACAAAAATATATATATATATATATCTATTTATATATATATAATATATATATATTATATATATATTATATATATATATATTATATATATAATATATATATAATATATATAATTATATTATTATCTATAATATATATTTATATATACGTTATAAACTATATTATATTTATATATAGTACTATTTATATATATATATAGTATATTATATATATATATATATATATAGTATATTATTAATATTATATATATATATATATATTATCAAAAACACAAAAAAAAAAAAAATAAGTATAATATATATACTAGGTTAATATATAGCGAATATTATAGCTATATTTATATATAGTATATATAATATATCTCTCTATTATATTCGAGTATTATATATATATAGTATGTATATATTATATATATATATTATAATATATATTATAGTAATGATACTATATATTAATATTATAATAGTTTATATATATATATATATATATTTAAGAATTTCTTCTCCAAGTAGAATGTCTGTGAGAGTGAAGCATCAATGAATATTCATCAACTTCAAGCATTTCAACTGATCTAAGTTCTGTTTTTCGTTGAAGATATTTTGACTTATCGTATTGAAAAAGTGTAATGAAAGTGAGAGCAAAATTTTTCAAAAATGAAAAAATCGCAAAGCGAAATATACATATAAATAATCAAGATAAATTTTCTAGAAACACACAAAGAACGGGGTTTTGCAGTGATGAAGGTAGTAGTACAATAAAAGTTTCGATACATAAATTTAATAACAACTAGAAAGGATTGCAGTCTACTTCGTCAGTATAATTTCAGGAGAAACTTCTTATTCTTGAAGAAGGTAAATGTATTTGAAGCAGAAAGATCTACGAGTTGGAATCAAACCATGAAGCTGTACTGACTTATGAAAATATCTGTCAAAGCATGATAAAACTGCATTATTTTACATTCCATATGTTAAAAGATTCTTTGTATACAATATAAATATGGGGAACATTAGTTATTTTTCGCGTTTGTTGTTTTTTTGTTCTTTTTTTTTTCAATTATTATTTTTTTTAAGGTTAAAAGAAACAAATATTGAATTATAGTTGGCAATGTATAAGTAGATGGGATAGAGCAATATAAATTGGTGCTTCACGGTGGCCAGAGTGGTTTTTCTTTTCTTTCATACGCGTATTTTATCAACGTTATATGTAAAATTTAATATTGAAATATATCTTTTGAGACTGTGCTGTGCATAAACAAGTGTATAAACAAACTGGAAAATCTAATCGTATATGGGCAAGTCACTCTTTAACAATTGTTTAACTAGCCGGCATATCGCGAATGACTAAATTAGGCAGTATCAAGATGTCTTTTAAATATATAAATGGTGAAAAGGGAGAATTAACACCAGGGCTGAGGAACGAATCCTGTACTCGTCTGATATATATATATTATAGTATATATAGTTATATATATTAGTGTTATAGTTATATATATATAATATTTATAATATTATATATATATATAATTATATATTATTATATATATTTATATATATATATATATATATATTATATAATATAGTATATATATATATAGTATATATATCTATATAGTATTAAATATTAGTATATATATACTATATATATATAGTATATTATATATATAATAATAATATATATTATATATTATATAGTATATATATCCTATTACTTCTATATTATAATTATATAAGTAATACCTTACGCCGCGTAACTATGATGTTTGGAGGTGGTATGTGATTAGAAGTTCTTGGGTGGCAAGACCCGGGAGCCAAGTAGGCGGAGAGCAATATCAAAGACATCGAAATGTAAATATACTATATTAATATAGTATATAGATATATTTTAATATATATATTAGTATATAATAGTATATATTATATATTATTATATCTATATATATATATATATTATATTATATATATACTATATATAAATAATAACTCTACACGCGGTTGGTGCCCAAACCTGTACTCGCGAGCAACGTGTTTGCCCAGAGTACGCAGGCTAGTTTTACAAATATTCAGGATTCCATCCTACGTCTAATTAAACCAATAAAAGTTTCAATAATATTTATATATATATATATATATATAGTATATATATATATACTTATACTATATATATATTATTATAATATATATATATATCTTATATATAATAACTATATTATTAATTATATATACTAATATATATATAATATTTAATTAATGTTTTAATAGTTCGCGTAAAATTTTTAAATTCTTTAAATTTTTCTTTCGAGATGACTGAAAGGTCTGGGCATCACAACGGCCTTAAGCTCCCTATGCCTAAGGACCCTAAGTACCTAAGGCATGGGTTTTCGCAGCTCTTTTTTTAAATGATTTTGGCGCACGAAATATCCATTATACTTCCACATGCTTGGCTATTTGGTACTTAGTTCTTATGAATAATTTAATCTTTATTACTAATTCTTGTATAAATATTTCTATCTTAAGCCCAAAAAAAATTGATTGCAATTATTTAGTGAAGTTTTTAGTTGAGATTATATAATACCCGGTATTTCA
>JABUQX010076428.1:0-2500 GCA_015478945.1 Trachelipus rathkii
AAACACAGTATGAAAATAGTTTTCTCATATAAGAAGCGTTGCTATAGCTTTTTGTGAGGAAGTCAGGGCAATTAGATACTCCTACCCATGTCTGGAGCCTTACTAAAAATATAATTTTTAACAAAATCTATTTACGTGTTTTTATTTAGTTAACACTAAAAAATTAAAAGAAAGGAGTTAAATACAAGGGTTAATAGGCTAACGCATCTAACTTAATACCTAATCGCACTATCTCACTTTTGGAGTTATTCCTCCTTCTTTTGCTATTACATCTTTAGTTCAGTTATTCTAATCTGATCGATCATCCATTATTCATACACTCGATAATGATGAAACTGTATATTACTTCATCTACACACCTTATATCTGTATTAATAGTGTGGTGTTTTTTGAAGGTTTCTGTTTATATCATCCCTTACTAAAAGAATATTTATACCTTATATTATCTTCACACACGATCTTACTTAGCTGTACTTCTTAACCCTATTTATCACTCTTAAATGTGATGAATCATAACTACATTACCATTCTTCTATCTCATTATTACAAAATCGTGTCTCCTATCTTTTGGGTAATCATAGATGATTGTCTTACTATCTCAAGCATTATTACCGATTTATTCTTTCCTTTGAGTGATATCCCGGTGGGGTCACCACATACCTTAGTAATTGAACTCTATAATGAAACTCTACTTCTTTAATACATCTCCTTCATCAAATAAAGCAACCTCCACTAAACTTATCCTATTTATATCCTTCGACGATTCGAACGTCTCACCCTGTGAATAGCAATAAACATTCTATCGTCTGAACAATAAAAAAACTAAAATTGTTCTGGTAAACCTCATATTAACAAGGCTCTGCTACAGAAGATAGCCATCATAGAACGCATGAGATGTTTTGTTAAATAGTAATGATATGCGGGAATTTTTATCCTACTTATGAACCTGCTTATTCACTTTAGATGTATTATATATTAGGGTCCTATATTCGTACATTGTAACGGAGATACTTTAGATATCAATCTACAATTTGGGTGGGCCATCACAATAACTCCAAACCCTTCTATTGAGATAGGGTTGAGTTACTATTAAAGCTAAGAGAATAATTAAACACTGTACTTTCATTTCTATTACCAAAACTTCTCTATTAGAACCCTCACATAACTAAATCATAATGTCAGAACACATAAAACGTTATTAGCTAGCACAATCGACTTTTCTGTTATTAATGAGTTACTTTACAACGGAAGATATGTCGTTCACTGTAAGAGATTAAGACTCTCTATCGACATTCCCATACCTCCTTGTACTGAAACATCAGGCATATGTTAATTTTGTGTGTTATAAGTATTTTTGAAAACCAACCAGACTTATTTAATACGTTTAGGTAACTCACTATCATCATTTCCAGCTACTTATATTGTTCTGTGGGAACACCTTATACAAAATTCTGTTTTCAACTTTATTTAATCTTCCTCTCTTTAAGATTGACCCAACATAGTCTGCGCTCACTACTGAAGAGATTTGACGTTTAAGGTTTGGGCTTGAGGTTGAGGGTTTAATTTTCACTAATAAATAACTTTATTATATCATTACAACAACCCTCCATTGAGAAGGTTGCAAATAAATGCCCGTGAGTGGTGGGTGAACTGTGAAAATTATTGTTAAATTCAAACCTATGCAATTTGTCACTTAAATATGCATTAGATGAATTTCAAACCCATGCATTATTGCAGTACAATGATCTTCAAACCTATGTGGATTGCTTTAGATTTAAGGATACTATTAAACTATAGATTTCAGTATATTATCTAATGAAGGTAGCCTAATCCTCTAAGAGCAGCACCTGATTTCCTTATATAATTAATTTAATTTCTCACTTGAGCAATTAGATTAACCTTATTTCGGCTCACCTCATTAGGTTCTGTTGCTTCTAGAGGAGCAATTAGGGTCGGGTTACTACTGCTGGCTGGCGCCGTTGGAAGGATGCTCGGTACAGAGTGGATGATTTTTAAGACCATTTTGATTTTGATTATCTTGCCCTATGGAACGCTTGATTTTCACATCAATAAATAAATAAACAAATAAATAACAAAATAAATAATTTAGAAAATAAATAAACAAGTAACATAACTGAATAATTAAACAAATAAAACAATCATATCTTTCAATTAATGTTAATTTAAGTGTCTAAATATAGAATTGTTTTTTTTTTTGTTTGCTTGTGTAGAAGATTGCCTTCTTCCTGTCAATTAATTTTATTATTCATGAACAATTTTTATCAATTTGGACTTTTCATTGTGATTGTCAGGATACAACGCCCAAGTTATCTATTATTAAAATGAATGAATGAATGAATACGTAGCAAATAATGAGTGTATATGTCGGTAGTGTAACATGCAAATTAGTTTTAATATGCTTTCCTTATAATATATATATAATATTTAAATAAAAATTATATATATATATAGTATTAAATTAATATCACCAGTATGCTAA
>JABUQX010076428.1:7500-19623 GCA_015478945.1 Trachelipus rathkii
TAACACTGGTAACAACATACTTTCATACAAAACCCTAGCGCACTCAAGACTTAGCCTCTTCACATTCACCAAGGATTTAATTTCCCCTGCCACCTTCTTACCATTCACAACTTTCCTACTACATTCTGCATCATCCGTTCCCTTTTCATTCAACATATATCCTAAATATTTAAACTCTTTGTTCCAATTGCTCACCATCTAACCCTTGACTTACGCCATCGGAATTCTCCTATAACTTACTCTTATCTACATTTGCTTTCAAACCACTCATTTTACACACCCTGCTAAACCCCTCTATCAATCATCTCAAACTCTCTTCAGATTCGCCACACAAAAAAAATCATCCGCATGCAATAAGCAGGACTCCCTCCAATCTCTTTTCCATTCTCCATCATTCTAACATCCCCTGCCACCCCCACCTCTATTTCTTTCATAATCCCATCCAATATACCAATCAAATAACCATGGAGACATAACACATCCCTGCCTCACTCCGCTTTTAATATTAAACCAATCCATTTCAACTCCATTTATTCTTACACACACTTCACTATCGGCATTAACTATTAATCATGTCATACACCTGTTGCAAGTGCATAAAATCTAAATACAATTTATTCTTCATCTCTCTCATTTTCTCGGTCATTTGTATCATTGCAAAAAATTGGATCCACACATCCTCTACCACTTCTAAATGCACCATGTTCTTCACCAATCAGTCTTTCAATGACTCTAAGTACTCTTTCAACCAAAATACTTGCATTTTTTTTCCTGCATCAATCAATAAACTAATTCCCCTATAGTTCCCTTTATGCCCCTTACCTTTATATAAGGGTACTATTACTGCTCTCCTCCAATCTCTCGGAACTATACCCTCCATAAACGCTTTATTACACAACTTTTAAATCCATTCAATCACCATCTCGCCTCCATTCTTGATCATTTCACCAGTAAATATATCTATGACTGCAGATTTACCATTCTTCAGCTTTCTCACCCTACCCATTACATCCTCCCTACTAATTACCTCATCCCCAAATTAACTATTTCTTCTTGCACCAACAAACCAACACACACTCACTATTACCTCTTCATTACTGCTAATGTTATGCAGCTCTTAGAAGTGTTCCCTCCACACTCTTCTCACATCCATTTCATTAGTTATGAAAGTACCATCCCAATTTACTATCCTATGCGGATTCCTGCTTCAATTTTAACCTATAAGAGCAGTAGTATACAGCAGCAGCATATATATATATATATTAAGAGCAGCATATATATATAGCACAGCAGCTGTTGGTTGTTGTTGCTGCTGCTGGTTGTTGCGCGTTGAAGAGCAGCACATATATATATAGTGAGTAGTTAAATATATATATTGCTATTATATAAATATACATATATATGCTATGCTTATATATGGGTTATTGGTTATTATATTACTACATATATAGTATATATATTAGCTGGCTGTTATTGGTTATTGATATGTTATATATAAAGGATATAGCAAGAGTATATATACAAATATATATATATATTATATTAAGTTATATATATATATATATATATAATATATATTATATATATAGTAAAAGTTTATTTCCTTTTATCAATCCTCTGGCTTTTATAAAAGAAACGTGTTGTACTAGTTAAAACTGTTTTATTTAAAAAATGCACATATTATTTTCAATTAAAACACATTTATCAGGTAAAAAGTCACTGGATTTAAAACATTTTGGAATTGCAACCTAACACGTGAAAATAAAAAATATTTGACAAGAGACTTTCGTTCCATTCAGGAACCTCTTCAGTTGTCTTGATATTCACGTTTCTCTTTTACGACTGGAATTGGAATTCTTCTTTTTTCTAGAGATTATACTTGTAGTTGGTTGTATTGGGAATTTTTGTTCTTGGGATATTTTTAGAGTAGTATTATTTTCTTGAGGTTAGATTTTGGTGCGAAGCTAGTAATCAGATTTTTTATAATTTTTTTGTGAGTATTTATGATTGTAAGCAAGGTGTTGTTTGATACTTACTATTATATTCATACTTTATTTAAGGGTTTGTGATACGATTATAAGAGTTGTTGGGTATGTTGTTGGTAGTTTGTGGGTGTTTTGTTTCATACTTTTTTATTATGTTATGAATTGTTGGAGATTGGTGGTTTAGTATGTTGAGTTGTGTAGTGTCTAAAATATGTTCGCCTTTTAGAATATTATATGTGTTAAAATGATTTATGCAGAAGGTTTCTATGAGTTTCCTTTTGTGTGGGTTTGAGATGTGTAATAGAGGCTGCATTGTGTTGGTGTTTATGTGGTGGTTATTATGTGATCTATGTATTACTAATGAAGAGTTTTGGTTATCAGTCGTTAAGTCATATGTGTGCTGATTTTTTCTTCTTGTAAAGTCGTTTGTCTCACCAATGTAGGTTTTAGAGCAATTATAGGTTGCAGGCTATGGTGTATATGCATTGGGCTGGTTGGGGATGTGGTTTTGGAGGATGGAAAAGTTTTTTTAAAGGTAGTGCATTAGTGGTAGTTAGTGTAATATTTTTAGGTATGTATTTTTTTGAATTGTTGGATTGTTTTTGTTGGAATAGGGAGGTAAGAGGTGTTTGTTGGGATGTTTTGTGTGGTCTGTGTATGTTGGTTGTAGTAGTTATTTTTAGCTTTTCTGTAAGCTTTGTTTATTAAATGATTGGGATATTGTAATTTTTGAAAAGTAGTTCTGATGTGATTGGTTTCATTTCCTAAATTTATGGGTGAGCATAATTTGAAGGCTCTGGTGTATAAGGAAGTGAGGGTGGCTGTTTTTATGGTTGTGGAGTGTGATGAAAACCAGTGTATGTATGTTGGGTTTGCTGTGGGTTTACGGTACACAGAGAAATTTAGATGAAAAGAGTTTTGCCATGAAATTAATGTATCTAGGAAAGGTATGGATGAGTTAGTAGGTTTTTCTATAGTGTATTGTATAGTGGGGTGTATATTGTTTATTTGTTGTAGAATGTTGTTAGGATCTATGTTATGGGGTAAAGAAACAAAAATATCGTCTACATAGCGGTGCCAGTTTGCATTTTGTAAATCCGGAAGAGGGAGGATGTGATAAAGTTCTGTTAATTCCATATATATATTGCTAAGTGTAGGGGACAGGGGGGAACCCATGCTGAGTCCTTGTTTTTGTAGGTAGAAATTGTCTTGGAATTGAAAAAAACTATGTTCTAGTGATAATTTTATTAGATCTAATATGATGGGGAAGGGGAGTGATAGTTGTATGTTGTTATCAGAAATGTATTTTTCTAGCATAGTTAATGTTGTGTGTACGGGTACGGAGGTGAAGAGGGATGTGACATCAAAACTATAGAAATTGTGTGTGCAGGGATTTAAATGTTGTATTTTTTGTATGAAGTCTGTGGAGTTTTTTATGTGTGTTTTTGCAATGTTATTGATAAGTGGTGTTAATTGTTTAGAGAGCCAAGCTGAAAGTTTATAAGTGGGACAGTTTGTGTTTGATATAATCGGACGGAGGGGGATATTGGGTTTATGGGTCTTCGGTATACCGTAAAATTGGGCTAGATTAGAGAGTTTTGCTTTTAGGGTGTTGTGTAGGTTGGGATGTTCTTTGCAAATGGATTTTAGTTTTTTGTTGAAAGAGGATGTGGAGTTGTTTAACGGGTTGCTGTTTAGACGTGTGTAAGTATTGTTGTCAGACAGTAGAGCGTTACATTTGTCATTATAGTCTTGTGTATTTAGAATTACTATGTTTTGTCCTTTGTCTGATCTTGTTATAATTATATCTTTGTTCTTTTTTAGTTTTTTAAGGGCAGAGTAGAATTTTTTGGGGAGTGCATTATTTTGTTTTGTAGTATAGATATGTTGTAGAATTATACCTTTAAGAACATCTGTGTTTATATTGATATCTTTGTGTTTTTTGGTCCAGAAATGTTGTTTCTTTACCCCATAACATAGATCCTAACAACATTCAACAACAAATAAACAATATACACCCCACTATACAATACACTATAGAAAAACCTACTAACTCATCCATACCTTTCCTAGATACATTAATTTCATGGCAAAACTCTTTTCATCTAAATTTCTCTGTGTACCGTAAACCCACAGCAAACCCAACATACATACACTGGTTTTCATCACACTCCACAACCATAAAAACAGCCACTCTCACTTCCTTATACACCAGAGCCTTCAAATTATGCTCTCCCATAAATTTAAGAAATGAAACCAATCACATCAGAACTACTTTTCAAAAATTACAATATCCCAATCATTTAATAAACAAAGCTTACAGAAAAGCTAAAAATAACTACTACAACCAACATACACAGACCACACAAAACATCCCAACAAACACCTCTTACCTCCCTATTCCAACAAAAACAATCCAACAATTCAAAAAATACATACCTAAAAATATTACACTAACTACCACTAATGCACTACCTTTAAAAAAACTTTTCCATCCTCCAAAACCACATCCCCAACCAGCCCAATGCATATACACCATAGCCTGCAACCATTGCTCTAAAACCTACATTGGTGAGACAAACGACTTTACAAGAAGAAAAAATCAGCACACATATGACTTAACGACTGATAACCAAAACTCTTCATTAGTAATACATAGATCACATAATAACCACCACATAAACACCAACACAATGCAGCCTCTATTACACATCTCAAACCCACACAAAAGGAAACTCATAGAAACCTTCTGCATAAATCATTTTAACACATATAATATTCTAAAAGGCGAACATATTTTAGACACTACACAACTCAACATACTAAACCACCAATCACCAACAATTCATAACATAATAAAAAAGTATGAAACAAAACACCCACAAACTACCAACAACATACCCAACAACTCTTATAATCGTATCACAAACCCTTAAATAAAGTATGAATATAATAGTAAGTATCAAACAACACCTTGCTTACAATCATAAATACTCACAAAAAAATTATAAAAAATCTGATTACTAGCTTCGCACCAAAATCTAACCTCAAGAAAATAATACTACTCTAAAAATATCCCAAGAACAAAAATTCCCAATACAACCAACTACAAGTATAATCTCTAGAAAAAAGAAGAATTCCAATTCCAGTCGTAAAAGAGAAACGTGAATATCAAGACAACTGAAGAGGTTCCTGAATGGAACGAAAGTCTCTTGTCAAATATTTTTTATTTTCACGTGTTAGGTTGCAATTCCAAAATGTTTTAAATCCAGTGACTTTTTACCTGATAAATGTGTTTTAATTCGAAAATAATATGTGCATTTTTTAAATAAAACAGTTTTAACTAGTACAACGTTTCTTTTATAAAAAAACCAAGGGTGATAAAAATACTTTACTATTAAAAAAACTACGCAGAAAAGTGAGATAACCGCCATTAACATATATACAGTATATATTACAGAGCATATATACATAAGGCGTTGGTTGTTATATATACTACAAGGTTATTATTGGGTTATGTTGGCTGTTAGAAAGAGTTGAGCGAGCTGAAAGAAGCAGCTGGTGCTATTGGTTAGTTGCTGGCTGGTTGCCATATACATATATTTGCTAAGGCTGGCTGGGCATATTAAGGCGCAGGCGGCTGGCGCTGCTGGGCTGTTGCTGCTGCTGGCAGCGAGTTGCTGCAGCAGCAGCGCTGGCTGATATGGCAAGGCTGGGCTGGGCTGGAGCGGCTGCTGTTGCAGCACAGCGCAGCTATACGATAAGGCTTAAACCCGGCATTGGAGGGGCCGCAAAGCTTCATATATACAGCAGAAGGGAAGTAGCAGTATAGTTACAGCATATTAAGGTTGTTATGTTACAGCATATATAAATATATATGGCTATTGTTGTTGTTATATATGGTTGTATACATTTATGCTACAAGGTTGCTGGGTTATACTTCCATACGCTGGTTACTATTGCTGCTGGGTGTACATATACTATAAGGCTGATATATTAGCTGGGTTAGCTGCTAAGGGTTGCTGGCTGCTGCTGGCGCTGCTGGCTGCTGCTACATACATATACATATATAAGGCTGGTTGTTATTTGCAGCAGTTATTAGCAGCAGCAAAGGTTATGTTAAGTTATTATATTATATATATATATATATATATATATATGTTATTGTTATGCTAAGGCGATATATATATATATATATATTATTGGGCGTCGTCAAGTGCGCCGCCTAAAGTGTTTACTCTTATGGAGTCTACCTGCGAATTTTTTTTGATCCAACGTCCCGTTCCGGGTGGCCGTTATACTTTTACGTTGAGTATTATATATATATATATAAAAAGAGTAGATATGTATATATAGGTGTATATAAGAGCAAAGTATATATATAAGTTATGATATATATATATATAGAAGAAGTATATATATATATATATATATGAGTATATATATATATATATATATATATATATATATACGAGTATATGGCGAAGGCGTTAGCTGCAATCGTCATTTTCCTCACATTTTTGCCGATACGAGGTCTTCTCACTCATTTTATATGCTTTTTTAATTTGTAGATAAGAACTGTGTTGTTATTCTATCTATGCTTTTTTTTTAAGGTTGATATGTATATATGTAAATTCTAGATTTTGTGTTCAGTCGAATTCTCAATCCTTTATTAAGTGTTTAAGGTTCAAAAAGTAGCATTGAAATTATCACCCGTGACGCTACTCTATAATTCAACACCGCCTTAAGTGTAAAGCTATAGTTCAATTTCATCAGATCATGGATATTGGGAGATTCCTTGGTACGTACGTTTATACTTTAAATATTAAAATAAAATTTTGTGTATTTACTTCTTAAAAGTAGGAATTTTGTGTAACATATGATCTTACTTGTCCATATGAGGTTAGTTTGCACTAACTACCTTCTATATTACATGAAAAGAGAGAAATTAGTTTGTTTCCAACATAGTTAACAGCAGTTTTAATTTTTTCTGTTAACATCTTTGAATGTTAGTAAAATTATTAGCCTATGACCATTTGTGACAGAGATTTACAGTAGCATAACCATAAATATATATATATATAGCATAGCAGCATAGTATATATATATATATATATGAGAAAGTTACTTAAGAGCAGCAGCATAGTATATATATATATATATATATATATATATATATATATATATTATAGTAATATAACCATATATATATATATATATATATATATATTGTTTGCAGTAAACTTTGAAAAGGAAGAACTCAGATAAAAATGAAAATGGTAGCGGTGACAACGAAGAAGAGCATATTTTGCATGATGAAGAACCCACACCCAAGCCCAGCACCTCGACGAGTCAAGTTATGGGTCCAAATTTCGGGCCTAGCGTTTCAATAAATAGGGGATGACAGTCACGAAAATGACATTTGTAGATACGTTGGACATTCATCTATGATTTCGACTGAGAAAAAGAAACAGTTACTGAAAGTGTTGGATTCCACCTAAGACCTATAACTTTTTGGAAGATGCTACCCACTTAAAGAGGAAATTCAATTGTGAATGGTTGGAGACTTATTCACCTTGGCTGACATACTGCAGGCACCTAAAGGGAGCATTTTGCAAGTTTTGTATTTTATTTCCACCAAATTAAAGTTCGGTCAGAGGAGTCCTAGGATCTTTAATAATAAGACCTTTCACTAAATATAAAGATGTTCATGCGGTTTGTAAGGGACATACAAACACAAAGTGACATAATACTGCTGTTGAAGCTGCAAGATTGTTCCTAGACGCCGGTAGACATCCAAATTAACCAGTATTCTAAGAAAAATAATCATAGAAGAAAATAAAAATATTATCCCCTCAATAATTTCATGTGTGACATTTTCATGTACGCGCGATATTTACCGCTTCTGGGTAAGCATCATGATGAGGGAGAGTTGCAAGATTTGTGCTGCTTACGAATAGATGCCGGAGATCAGACATTGAAAAACCATTTTGAAAAGGAAAAGAAAATGCTACATACCAATCAGTTTAGATTCAGAATGAGATCATTTCTATATGTGGTTACTACTATAAAGGAAGACATCGTTAATAAGGTAAAGGGAAGCGTGTGCGTATAGCTTGACAGCAGATGGAAACCGCTAATATTTGTGAAAGCGAACAATTATCCATAGCGCGCTATATCGTCAAAGAGTCCGATGAACTCAAAGAAGAATTTATTGGCTTTGTAGAACTGAAAAGCGCTTGACGCAAAACCATTGCGAAAGCCATTGACGATTTTGTCATGACCGAAGAACTGGATCCCGAGAAATGCGTGGGCTTGGGTATCGATGGCTGTTCTACGATGTCTGGCAAAGAAGGAGGTGTCCAAACAATATTGCGGAAAAGTATAAAAAAGCATTGTTCTTTTATTGCTCTTCACACAAACAAAATCTAGTAGTAAATGATTTGAACACAATACTCAGAAATCCGCAATACTGTGGGAACTATAAAAGGACATTATTACGTTTTTTTTCGTGAGTTTGTCTTAGAATAAAATTAATGCAAACATCCCTCATACCAGAATCAGATCTCGAACAACACAAGTGCATTAGAGTATTTAAAGAGCACTTTGTACGAATGATGCAAGCATTGGAAATCCTTTCCATTGAAGGAAAAATACCGCTACAAGAAAAAGCGCTTTTCAGTTGCATTGAGCCGGCATGTAAGTCGTCTACCCATTCAATGATTTTTTTTTATAGTTGTCACCACCACTCACGGGCGGAGCCCTATTCAAGGAGGGGGTGTTACACGTCTCAGAAGCTCACCAACTAACGCAAATTACGCAGATGAGCACAGACGCAAACTTTGAAGTGAGGGAGATTAAATTCAGCAGGAAACACAGAAGATGGAAGAGAATTCCACAGAACAGAGGTGGTAGGAAAGAAGGAAGCACCACAGCGAACTAGCCTGGGGTTACCAATATCCACACAAAACTCATGCGCAGACACAGCACCCCTTGTGCTACGCGGACGTCGTAAAGGTGATGGTACGCGAGTAACAAGCTCCCTCGAGCACCCGCCGCTGCGGTACCTATAGAAAAGAGATAAAGAACCAACATCGCGCCGCAAAGATAGAGGGTCAAGTGAAGTGGAAAGTACGGAACAGTTTATATGCCTTTTGGCCTTTGACTCGACCCTGTCCAAAAGCCGGGTGAAACCAGAGCCCCCCCGCCCAGATATGAGAACAGTACTCCATACAAGGGCGGATGAGGCCCTTGTATAGCTGGAGTAACTGAGAAGAGGAAAAAAAGTCTCGCAGTCTAAACAGAATTCTCAGTTTCTTTGAGGCCGCCCTAGCAACCGTTGTGATGTGAGGTTTCCAAGGCATTTTTTTGTTTATGTTAAGGCCAAGGATGTTTATATTGTCAACAGGAGAGACGAGAGAACCGTCAAAAGAGATAGGAAAGTTGGAAGGTGTTTTAGAAAGGGAGATTTGTAGAAGTTGAGTTTTTAAAGAATTAAATTTCCCAAGGTTGAGACGACCCCACTCGGAAATTCTATCCAGATCTGCGACAATAGACGAAAGGCAGTTCTAGAAGTACTCTGCGATGTTAGAGCCAGTTGTAAACGCTCTCCAATCCAAGACCTTGGATATCGTCAAAACCTCGCAGCACATTCAACATATTGTGGAAATGGTTAGGAGCCATCGGAAAGATGAAGAAAAAAATCACCGATGAAGTGTTAAAAGAAGCTAATCAAATCGCCGAGCAACTGGGACTTGATCTAAATATACCACGAATTTTTGGTAGGCAGCAGCACCGCAGCAACCATCCAGGAACAAATCCCACGGAGTTCTGGAGAAGATCCTTAATAACTCCTTATCTGGATTCTATAACCTCTTCTTTGGAATTACGGTTTTCTACTGAAAATACACCTGCTTATGCATTGACATATCTACACCCTTTCCACATGCTACTCATAACAATCGATGAGTTAAAGGATAAGACAGCTTTATTTTATAGTTTTTACCACTTAGAAGGCATAGAAGAAGAGCTAGAACTTTGGTACAAATTTGGAAGGACAAGAAACTGAGTAGTGAAGAATTAAAAAGATCTTGCTGTCTCCCAAGTCTTAAAGGAGACTGAACCTTTCTTTCCGTCGACGAAAAAGGCTTTGATGATACTACTTGCCCAGCTATTCACCACCAGTACAGTAGAACACTTCTTCAGTACTCTGCGAAGGATCAAGACTTGGCTTTGGCGAAGTACTATGGAAGACGACAGGTTAAATGGACTGGCTATGATGAGCGTACACAGAAAATTTGTGTTTGACAATTAATAATATTTTTCCAACAGTAGTTGATAAATTTTGCGTTGAACCCAAGGGAAAATTACTTTTTTAATAACATCCATTTTGCAACTGCTCTATAATAGGGTTTTTCCTTTTGCATATTGTATTTTATATTCTCTTGTTTGAATAAAATACTTTTTTTTTTAATATTAATCATTTAATTTTCAATACAACAAATATTTCTAGTTTTATGTCTTCTTCTTATATATATATATAAGATATATATATATATAGTATATATATATTATTATTGTTTTTATTTGTATTTACAGTTGTTATATATATATATATATTTATATGTTCTATATAAAAGCTCTATAAAATGTTAAGCTGCCCCTTGAGCTTGGAAGCTGAGGATGCTCATGTATATATGAGCATATATATATATATATATATATATATATATATATATATATATATATATATATATATATATATATATATATATATATATATATATATATATATATAGATATATAATATAATATATAATATATATATATATATTTCAGTTTTCCATTAAAGAAAAAAGAAAACTGAAATATTTATTTTAGTTTCCCAATAAATAACAAAGAAAATTGAAAAAATTGTACACCTTGCCAGACGTAAGATAAATATAAAAATTAATTTAATAATATTTTTTTTAAATAAATTTTTATTATTTTATACCACGATTTTTATATTCTATACCTATTTATCAAACTTTTACTTTAAATAAACTGAAAAGTCTTGATTTCTCGGCCTTCTTCTGCTTCTCTATATATATATAGAGCAGTATATATATATATATATATATATATATATATGCTATATATAAGTATATATATATATATATATATATATATATATAAAGATATATATACAAAGTCGTTAAGAGAGAATAATCTTCGGTGGCTATTATAGATTGCTGCTATATATATATATATATATATATATATATAGTTAGCATAGTAAGAAGAGCATATACAAGTTATAAGGTTGTTATATATATTATCACTGTATTAACTCGTCAAAGGGTTATTACATATATATATATATATTATTATATTACTGTATATATATATATATATATATTATATATATATATATATATATATATATATATTATATATATATATATATATATATATATATATATATATATATATATATATATATATATATATATATATATATATATATACACTGTATATATATATATATATATATATATATATATATATATATATATATATATATTATATATATATATATATATATATATATATATATATATATATTATTTCTTTTAAAAATATACAAGGCCTATACTTACATATATCATATATTATAAGGTTATATATATGTTTTTGGCTTTATGTATGTCTCTATTACTTTCAATACCATTTAACTAATTCTGCTCATTACTGGTACTAAAAACATTTACCTGATCCTCTTTTTATATCTCCTATGACCAATCGATTTTTTCACCATTCGTCTTTTTTTATATTTTCGTTTACCAAAAATGTATTTCAATTGCAACTTCTCGTACGCTATATCATATTTATAATTTACATATGTTTTATCACCCAGAAGTCTATTTCTTCTTCATATTTTCCTTAGCTAAAAATGTTCGGGTGATTTCAAAAATGTGTATTCAAGTTTATGTAGCTACCGCAGTTTTTGATAACAAGACAGCTATCCGAGACCCTCTAATTATTTCTCGCACAAAAAAAAAAAAAACACCTCCACTCCAGTGCGCAGAAACGCGAAAGCGTTTCCACGATAAATGCGAAAACGGCTAAACACCAACGATGGGGCTGAACGAAAACG
>JABUQX010076429.1:0-2500 GCA_015478945.1 Trachelipus rathkii
AAAGATCAGGAGCGAAAAATCATAATTAACTGTATCGTATTTATATTTTTAGGTAAATACACTAAATTTTGGGTAACCTAACCTAACCTAACCTAAACCTAATCAAACTTAACCTAAATTAACCTACCCTAATATTAACGGAGTCAACCACTTATAAATGTCCTATATATATATATTATATATATATATAATATATATATATCTATATAATATATATATATATATATATATATATATATATATATATATATATATATATATATATATAATATATATATATTATAAAAAAAAATATAATATATATATAATATAAAAATATATATATATATATATATATATATATATTATAATATATATATTATATATATATATATAATATATATATATATATATATATATATATATATAAATAGTATAAAAACTAAAATTTATACAATCAAACAGGGCAGAAATATGAACTAAAATTACTAAATAATCGATGTTATGTAGTAGGAAGGTTTTAATTTCAGTGAATTTTAAAATATTAAGTAGATGAAATTACAAATCAGCCATCGCCCCCCTAAACCACTTCAACACCCCCCATTTTTTTCTAGGCCCCTTGCCGCCCCCCTCTAGGCCTCCAGCGCCCTCAAGGGGGCGTTATCTGCTACCACTTTGAGCAAGACTCGTGTTAAAAGTGAGGAAGATTAAATTCAGCAGGAAACACAGAAGATGGAAGAGAATTCCACAGAACAGAGGTGGCAGGAAAGAAGGAAACACCGCAGCGAACTAGCATGGAGTTACCAATATTAACACAAAACTCATATACAGCACCCCTTATGTTACGAGGGCGTCGTAAAGGTGGTGGTACGCGAGTGATAAGTTCCTTCGAGCCAAATGCCACTGCGGTACCTATAGAAAAGAGATAAAGTACCAACATGGCGCCGCAAAGGTAGAGGGTCAAGTGAAGTGGAGAGTACAGAACAGTTTAAAAGCCTTTTGGCCCTTGACTCGACCCTATCCAAAAGCCGGGTGAAACCAGAGCCCCCAGATATAAGAGCAATGCTTCATTAAAAGGCGGATGAGGCCCTTGTATGACTGGAGCAACTGAGAAGAGGAAAAAAGTCTCGCAGTCTAAACAGAACTCCCAGTTTCTTTGAAGCCGCCTTAGCAAGTAGCAACCGTTGTGATGTGAGGTTTTCAAGACATTTTTTTGTTTATGTTAAGGCCAAGGATGTTTATATTGTCAATAGGAGAGACGAGAGAAAAGTCGAAAGAGGTAGGAAAGTTAGAAAGTGCCTTAGAGAGGAAGATTTGTAGAAGTTGTGTTTTTAAAGAATTAAATTTCACTAGGTTGAGACGACCTCCACCCGGAAATTCTATCCAGATCAGCAAGAGTACAATCTGAAAGATTAAGACGAGAGTCAATTCTAGAAGTAAAAGGGGGAGAGAATTGAAATGAGTTGAAGAATGAAGGGTCGAGTCCTCGACATATGGGTGGATAGAGTTAGATGTGCAGGTGAGAAGATCATTACTGAAAAGTAGGAATAAAGTAGGAGATATGACGGAACCCTGAGGAACACCACTATTGACAGAAAAAGAAGTCGCCCCATCAACAGCAGTCAATATTGAGCGATTTGAAAGAAAACTAGACATAAGTAAGGAAAGAGAAGGAGGAAACTCAAAGATTGGAGAGCAGTGACGCGTGCTATGCCTGGTCAAATGCTTTGAATTTTTTCAAGCACCGCCACGCAAGTCTCTCCGTAGTTCCTAAGGGCTTAAAACCATAAATCAGTAAGATAGGAAAGTATAACGCGAGTAAACCTCTAGCACCGAAAGCCATACTGGCGATCGGATAGAAGCGAATGAGATTCTAGATGATCTAAGAAATAAGAGTTGAGAAGGGTTTCAAAGATCTTAGATAAAATACAAGTGAGAGCTATAGGGCGATAGTTAGAAAGATCAGAGTGGCTTCCTTTTTTTCGGAATAGGTTGGACATGTGCGTGCTTCCAAAACTGAGTAAAAGTGTTAGAATTGTGTTAGAAAAGTGTTAGAAAAATGGAATTTGTTTTAAGTTTTGGCGTCAACATGTCCCGCGAACACTACAGTGTACACATACACAAGATGGTCCGAAAATTATAACATTATATTGAAGTACTATAATTTTAATTATATATATACATATTATATATATATAATATAAATGTAATATATATATATATTATATATATAATATAATATATATATATATATATAATATATTATAAATATATATATATAATATAATGAAATCAAATTTAAAGACGCCAAATGTTTGGTAGCCGGTTAAACGGTATCGGCAAAAATTTTTACCGATACCGATGCCCGATACCGATACTACATACTCACGCAAATTGCCGAACCGATAACCGATACCGATACTTCCAAAAATCGATTCCGATACCACTCTGATACCGATACCGGATACAATGGTATTGGTGCATCATAATATATAATATTATTATATACTATATAATATAT
>JABUQX010076429.1:7500-10000 GCA_015478945.1 Trachelipus rathkii
GAGTGATTGGTTTTACTGGTAACCTCTGATTGACCCTATTTCAACTACACGCTACTAACAGAATTCTCATCTATACCTGCAACCTCTGGTAATGTCTGGTTCTTCCAGAGGCGTTGTGGTGTGCTTTTATAAACCTATAAATCCTGTGTCAATCAAGTAGAATAATTAAATTAATGCTGACTTCCGTATGTGCTTGTATTTACTGGTGTCCTATGCGAGTGCCTATCTTTGCCGGTAACCTCTTAGAACGTCTATCACCCTTACCGGGAATTTCGAGGATTTCTTGACTATACTTAATCACAGCATTTTGTTCTTAATTCGAACATGCTTTTATTCTTGCAATATGCTTTTAATTTTTGCAATTTAAATATATAAAATTGCATGATGCCCAAGAAATGACAGAAGAGTTTATTTATTACACACTCATGAGAATAACTTCAGATTTATGTTTTTTGTTGTTATTAATAAAGAGAATTGCAACTAGTTTGACTAATGAATAATTTTTAAAATTTTATAAGAATAAAAATAAACTTATTGATAGTAATAAGACAATAAACCTATACAATACCCACCAAAATAAGGAAAAATTAAAATTTATTCAAATCAATCAATTCACGACTCTTAAAAGCTCCTACGTCGATATGCTTTATAGTTAGTATAATAAACTATATTATTAATAGTTATTTTATTATATATATAATAATTATTATATATATATATAATAAATTATTAATTATATATATTATATATATATATTATTATATTATATATATTATATAAATACTACAAAATATTTAAAAATATATAAGTTATATTATATATATATTTATATTATATATATATATATATATATATATATATGCTTGTATGAGTGTGTATGCTTGTTTATGTAATTTGTGAAGCTGCTCAAAGCACGAAATGTTGCCAAATTTGAAAGAATGCAAAAATATTTTGTTGTGAGAGAAAATAAATAACTAATTAACTTTTGACTAAATAATGTAGAAAATCGTTAAATTTTAAATAGTTCATAATTTTTGTATTAAATATTTTCTTATATCCTCTAAGAGCAGCAATCACGCAAGCTCGAAAGCTTAAAGATACAAATAGACACACAACACACACACTAGAACATTACAACACATCACACCACAACACACCACATTATATAATTTAATGTACTATATATTACTTTACTATTTATATATATATCTAATTATAGTACAATAGTATACTTATCATATATTAATTATACTAATTATATATATATAATTATATATTTATAAAAACTGTCAACAGAATTAAATAGTGCAAAAAGTTTTGCATAAGCGAATTTTTCAGAAAGTTTATTCTTTTCAATTCCACCGAAACCGCTCAGCGCTGTCATAATCAGGTCAATTATTACAAAAATCTTATCGATCCGACTTATAAGATTTTGGAGGCAGAATGCCATCACGTTAAATGTTGCTTTTAGAAGAATGGTAATGGGCAGTAAAACCTTGTCCATTAAACATATTTTATATACCAAAGCCTTCATGATATGATATCCGATCGAATATTGCATTAATTATTTTTGTATTCCTGCGACAAACTGGCTCAGCTAAAGATCATTCTCTCACACTTGAAGGGTTAAAAATTATTTACGTTCGTCCCAGTCCCAACAGCGTTTAGTTCATCTTGCTGTAGTTGCTATTGAAAATGATTTCACCGTAAAATTTTAGATTACGAAGATATTATTGACAAATTTGATAACGAAAAGGCAAGACGAAAACCTGTAATGAATCATTAATTTGACATGTAGATGTAACAATGTAGGTATTCAGATTTACATATATATATATTATATATATATATATATATATTTTTATATATTTTGTTACCTTGTATATTACATATTTTTATATATTACTATAGCATATATATTTTCATAAATTATTGCTTAAATATATAATATATATATATATTATATATATATAATATTATATATATATATATATATTATATTATATTATAATAATTTATTATACTTGACTGATTTAGTCTCCGGCATAAGAGTCATTGACTATAAATTACTTTTATTAATTTATTAATATTATTATTATTATTTATTATTATTATATTATATTGTTTATTATTATTATTATTATTATTATTATTATTATTTTTTTATTATTATATATTATTATTATTATTAGTATTATTATTATTATGATTAATTATTATTTATTACTAATTTTTAAACTATTTTCTCTATAATGTAATGCTATAGTCTGTTACGTTATAATAATTCTTAATTAATAAGCAGGTAGGTATTATACACTTTCTTGTATTACTTTGACATCTATTCTTATAAACCTGTTTTTATGAAAACAATAACTCTTATATACATCTGCAAATATATTATATATTAATATATATATATTATATTAATATTAATATATATATATATATATATATATATATATATATTATATATATATAATATATTAATATATATATAATA
>JABUQX010076429.1:20000-27500 GCA_015478945.1 Trachelipus rathkii
TTACGGATAAGGTTATCAAAGTCATCGTCCGAAAGAAAAAATCGAAAAGACTTGAGCAATCGCGAGATCTTGGAAAACAACGTGAAAATACCGTACTTGGCAAAAACGAAATAAATGAACATGTTCCAAATTATGAAGCTGAGTTACAAAATGGTTGGTAAATGGTGGTTTTTTCCTTATCGCAAATATTGTTTTTTACGTTTTGTATATAATTTTATATTCGTAACCAACTTTTAAACAAATTATTAATATTATTAATAATATTAAATATCGAAAGGACATGAACATTCTCGAAATCTTGGAGGGAAACGTGAAAATACTGCACGAGGCAAAAACGAGACAAATGAAAGTGTTCAAAATTATGAAGCTGAGTTACCAAATGGTGAGCAAATATTGTTTTTTTCTCTTATCATAAATAATTTTTTGTACGTCTTTTAATTATTTTTATATTTATAAACAATTTTCAAACAACGTATTATTATTATTATTTTACTATTATTAGTATTATTATTATTATTTCCATTTTTATTAAAAATCGAAAGAACTAAAGCATTCGCAAGATCACGGAAGGGAACGTGAAAATACTGTACTTTGCAAAAACGAGCCAAATGAAAGTGTTCCAAATTATGAAGCAGAGTCACCAAATGGTGGGTATTGTGGTATTTTTTTTTCTTATCGTTAATAATGAATGTTTTGTGAGTCTTGTAAATAATTTTAAATTTATAAACAATTTTCAAACACACAATTTATTTTCACACAATCTATACTGATTACTATTAATTTATATATATAATATTAATATATATTATTATTAGTTATATTATTATATATATTATATAAACATATATAAGTAACATGTATACTACTAGCCATTATATATACTATCTTTGAATCCTGACGGAACCTAGAGCTTTGTATCGCTGAGCGCTTATATATATAAATACGGTGTTTAGGGGCGCTCTCAGCTGGCCAATAGGAAGCTGCTAGGCACAGCCAAACCATATGCGAGATCCCGAATTGCTTATGCTTTCTGAGAAACTCCGTTACTCGTTGATCTTATTTCAGTTAGGTCGAGTGAGCAGCAGCTTACTTAACTTCTGTCATCACATCTCTACAGAGCTTCAAACCTCTGCATGAGAGACTTCTTTAAAATGTTGGGTCCAAAGACAGGTGGTATTTCCAAGCATCCACTAAAACTTCTAACCTCTCTTCTAATGATAGTCTCTAGAGATAAGACACTATTCGAGGTAGAAAATGACACGACCACGACAACCCGTATTCAAAGCGAATCAGGTTGGATCATTACTGGTTGGGTCATCGCCTCTCTCCAAATCATCACGCTCGTTCGGATCTTCGCATCCTTACGCATGACGCGTGAAACCCGGGAGAGCTAGAGTCTCTCTCACTACTTCAGTCACACTCGAGAGCTGCTGAAACGGCTCACTTAGAGAACCAACACGGCGTAGCGATAGACGTACGACGAATGGATCGCAAGCCTATATCACTCAAAGTGAGAACCGCTATTTAGACAGGCGTGGTCGCAAAAGGCGCATAAAAAACGCATTTTTCATCGCATGCGAAGGCGATCGAGTTCGCGTTTGTAAAGAATTTTTCAAGAAAACTTTCAAAATTAGTGATAGACCCATCAGAACGGTGATCGAGAGGAAAAAAGAAAAAAGCGAATTTAAGGCCGAAGATTTGCGAGGAAAACGTAATAAACGCGAGAGGTTAGATAACCGTATCTTAGACGACATTCGAGAACATATTGAGTCTATTCCGAAAATCGAAGTTCTTCTCGCAGCGCGGGTATCGCCCCCTTCCGACACCGCTGCCACCGAGGGATCACAGGCGAGGATTTATATACGTAAAGGCAAAACCGTAAAAAAGTTGCACCGAGACTATGTGAACGAATACCGAGATAAGAAATCTTCGGACGGCGGGGAACGCCCTCTCGGTAGCTACAGAACGTACCTAAAAATATTCAGGGAAAAATTCAAAATATCCCGTCTTTCTCCCGAAAACGAACGGTGCGAAGAGTGTCACGCGTTTAATTTAGCAGGGATTAAAGAAAAAGAAGAAATGAAAGAAAAAATCGAAACTCACATGAGGGAAGAAGAATTATTGGACAAAAACAAAAAACGCGATGAAAAAAAGGCCGAAGGTAACGCCCATTACGTCGTGGCTTACTTTAAAATGCAAAACGCGTTGGAGTTTCCGAAAAACGAGGATGCCGCTTCGGCTTCGTCGTCGCTATACTATACTCCCAAGATCAATTTTTATAATTTCGCGGTTTTTGAACGAAAAAGTAATTCGCCTCGCTTTTTCATTTGGCACGAGGGCGAAGGAACCGGTTCAGCACCCGAGGCCGCTTCCAGCCTTCGGAAATTTATCGAGGAAAAATCTGCGGAAGTCGAAGAGGGTGAAGAGATCGACCTGGTGTTCTATTCTCTCAGATTCAGTGACATTAAAACGTTCGAATCGTTCATCTCCACGTACTTCTTCTCTTGTTCCGAGCTTCGGGTTAAATCGATAACCCATAGCTTCTCAAAAACGGGGCATATTAAAGGCGTATGTGAACTTTTTATTACTTCGCACTTAAAAAAACTAATAGAAAATGAGTCTAAATCAAAACCCATCCACATTCCAGAGCAATATGTTTCGCTAATAAAAAATGTGAAACGAACGGACGGTAGTAGCCGTTGCGCGGTGCGCGAAATGAAACACGACGATTTCAACGACCTGAGAAAAACTCTCGGGATTAGCTTGACGAGAAGAGATTTATAGGTACTAGGGTATCTGAAAAGAATTGCAAATGGAACTATTAAAGTGGCACACACCTGAGTAAAGAGGGGAAATGGTGGAATTAAAAGATCAAATAGCGACTACCTGATAAACTGACATGTCGTAGGTGATCAGATCTAGACGTTATGACGACATATTGAAAAAAAGAGAGAAAAGCCGCGTCCAAATGTATTGTATATATGTGCTTAATATCATACAAACGGATACAACCGAGCGAAAAGTATAACTCCAGTTTTTTATATCTAAAATAACGAATTGGGGATCGGTGCTCATCGGAAGATCTCGTCTACCAACAAAAAAGATTTAGGTGTGATTATACAAGCACACGATACAATGGATGGAAGAATAAGGGAACAAGTACAGTTAGAGAGATTGTCCGGGAAGAGAGAAAAGAGGAATGGTGTTATATAAAAGATAGAAGATAAATGTCTCACACTCTAGTTAATATGGATGAGTAAAATTTTTCGGAAGACAAATATATGATACCACTTGAGCTGAAAAGCGACGACATGTGAATTCTTATACAATTAGTACAATCACCGGCCGTGACATATTACAATCGCGTAGAATTCAGAGGTGAGTAGTAGCATCTCTTCGGGGTGGAGATCTCGTCAAGACTAAATCCTCTCGAGAGGCTTCTCTTACTTTTCAGGTCGTAAAAGACATAGGATATGCTTAGAGGAAGGAATGCTGTCGTGCTAAACGTATGACGCAATTATACCAGCAGGGACTGATCCGCGCAACGCGCGGAGCGAGCCTTGAATCCTATGAAGGAATCAGCGTTATATTACGACACATATTAATATTTTTATGTGAAGCGAGCAGAGCACTATATTGCACGATGGCTGGAGAATAGCTGATGATATGGCGCATATTTCTTAGAATTTTTAGACTCAAAATTTTACTCATTCTTATTATATAATTAATTTTAAGTGCGAAGTAAACAGAAAAGGATCTACACTCAAATTTACTCTGCATTTAAGATTAGGACCCCGCATTCTTAGAGGAGAAACGGAGTCGCGAGCTATGAGGTCTAGAATATAATCACAGAAAAGCTCGAAGGAACAGATAGGCACCATCTTGATTATAATCTGATAAGTGAATGCATACGATTCAAGCACAGCGTTTAATTTATTTATATATCTACGTGATATGTAGAGAGCACACTAAGAGACGAAGCGTAAGAGGTGGGTGGAATCCTCCTTCACAATTCGCGCTCTCTCCAACACTATCCGAATCAGAGAAAGTGTTTGTTTGCCCAGGTATCGACATAAATTTCCGTATGGATGGGATTATGGCGGAGGCATTACGGTATCAGCTGAAACTGTCGAGAAGCTCAATCCAATCGGGGATTCTCTCAGTGACAGCTAATGTAATATAAGATAGGACGAGAGGCGGGGCGCATTAGCGCTTTATTGTCTGATTGATTACACAAAAAAGTTTTTCTCGAGTACAGTTTTATAATACTTTAGTTGTAAAAGAACTAATTTTTGAGTCTCTTATGAGGAGTATACACGTTATATGTAGCGACGGCGAGTAGCGGAGACAAGCACGAATCAGGCATCCGTCTGTTTTCGGTAACACTTCAACGATGATGTTGGTCTATTTATAGAGTGTTATAGTCTCACGATGTATATTGGTGGCGTGACTGGAGCGATACGTCGCCCGGATATGTTTCCATTTCGCGTCTTAATCTTTCTCGTATATTTTTGAGATTCGCTACATAAATGCTATACTTCCCATCTTTGTGAAGTCCTATCGTCTATTTTTCTGTTATTCTTCTCATGTGAAGTTTCTTCTCTTATTACTATTTAAATTCCTCCTAGATTTCTATAATATGGAATATCGCTGGTAGATCAATCTTCCCTTCGAGACTCCCGTTTCGAGTTAATAGGTCACGATGGAGAGAGAGCTACACTAAGTATCCGAGGAGGATTAAGTATATAATATTATTGGTTTGGTTCCAAGAACGGAATTCTCAGCTTCTGACTCTAGCTGCGAGAGTTTCCGAAGACAGGTTTATTCTAGCTCTTTCAATGTTTTACCAAAGCTCCCAAGCTTCTCCGGGTGCTGGGTGTCGTAGACTATCGATTGCTCATATGCTCTTTGCTATGCTGAACTCGTTCATGGTCTCAAGCATACCACTGTAGTTACGCCCGCGTGTCTCCTTTCTCGACCGTCTGAAATGTATTCTTTATATTTCTATATGCTCAAGGCAAATTAAATAGTTTTATTAATCGTGACATCAACATATAATATGAGTAATCTATCGGAGTTTGCAACATTGTTAACGAGCGTATAATATCACAGCACCCCACTTATTACGATAGTCATCCAGACACACATGACCTCGCACGAGAGTACTCTGGAGTTGAGATGCAGTCTCGTGATAGGCAGCGGTGTCGGAAAAGGAGAATGGAGCGTAATACACCGCCGGCAAACTTTTGCAGGAGGTAGGATAACATCTAGCGAGCTTAAAAGACACTCTTCTGATTTTTCGCCAGGAGCTGAGTACACAAAATACAGTGGGCTCTATCCGTCGAAATTGTTCCTGTCCTTACTATTAGCACTCCACGCTGTTCTCAACATTCTCATCGCCCGTGTTTATTATCAGAGTTTATTTAATTTTCAATCCACGACAACATCTTCGCCTTAAATTCCGCTTTTTCTTTTTTCCTCTCGATCACCGTTCTGATGGCGTCTAATCACTACCATTTTTTGCAATATAGTATATTCTTATTGTATAACATATCTTATTCTCCAATTATTTTGGACTTATAGATCAAGTCTGATACTCAACTGATGATCGTCTATCATTCGCATGCTGATAGAACAATAATCTGGCTTCTATTTACCTATGGCGCATCAATTGCCTATTCTTCTCCTCTTGATCGAGGATCATCTGCACTGAGAGTATATACACGTAACCAAGTAGCGTGAAAGCGAGAGAGTCTTACTCCAGCTCTATCTCACAGTATGAACGATATAGCGAGCCTTCTACTGCCACCGTCCCTTGAAAGAACAGATGAAATTTCCAACTGAGAACTTGCGGAGTCCTGTTCGCGTATTGCAATATTTATTTTTAGAGTCATGCATTAACGAGAACATTGTAAACTGAAGCTTAAACTGCTGATCGCGATATTAGTATAAATCAAATTTCGAGGTTCATACATTCAATTATTTGACACCGACAGTATGACATCAATATCTCTTTCTATTGACCATATATATATGAAATAACATTACATTGATATCTAAGCAAATCGAGAGAATATGTATACAGAGATTAAAAATATATACTGGAGAGGTCGAGTAAAACATAAAAATTGGCATTAACTTGTCATAAGCCGTGAGGTGACAACACCGTACAACACTATTCAGCGCAGACATAGGCGCGGGTAGAGCTCCTGTGAGATGGATCATTAGTTTTTTTTTTTTTGTATTGAGGATAATTGTCGTAAGTTAATGAGATTGATTCTTGACTTGTAGCTCTTAAGACTAGATAGTAATATATAAATTTGTATAGAAGTAATACTAGATAGAACGATAAGCTTTCAATTAGGAACAATTCGTCTAAATGGTTATTATTAAGTTATAATTATTACACATAATCACTTATTTACAAGAAACTCACATCACATGTATCAACATTCAATTATTCACCAGAAAGAAGGGAGAAAATAGCTACGATATCTAAATCACTTAGCAACTACCATCTGTGGTATGAGCATCTGGCTCAATAATATATTTGTGTATACCACTCACTAGAGACATAGCGGTTTTTTGAGAGAGAGCAAATGTACAGTATTTTGGCACATTCCTTTTATACCGTATTGCGTAGAGCGGCGAGCCACACATTATATTAGAGATATTTATATTCGCATTAATGTTACAATAAAAATGGAAATAATAATAATAAATATTCAAATAACTAAGTCAAACATATATATTTATTTTATAGGATAAATTATTACTCAACCGAGTTTTTGAAAAATTGTTAAATATATAAATTCAATTATTAAAATTAAAGACAACTCACGGTTTAAGATTAAAAGCGTACAAAAAATTATTTATGATAAGAGAAAAAAACAATATTTGCTCACCATTTGGTAACTCAGCTTCATAATTTTGAACACTTTCATTTGTCTATATCGTGTAATTAGCCCAGGTCGATGCCACGATTATATTCTCTCTTCAAGGTTTGTTGCCGCATCCAAAATAGAAAAAAAATCTAAATAAATGTGATTAAATTTTCGACGACACTGCGATTTCAAATGCTCTATATTTAATGACCTCTTTACTATATTATCCATAATAAATTTTATTAGAATAATATATTGATGCTCTAGAAACAGGAGGTTAGGAGATTATACAGAGTTATCTAAAATGTTAGACATAAATCAATCATCGCTCAAATATACACACTTTTGCGTAAGGAAAAAACCACTATCTCATACACGCAGAGCACAAAAAAATATGATCCATGCTATCATAAAATTTTAGTGTAACAATGTATTCATTTATTTGGTTATATTAGGCATCTAAGTAGGAGAGTATTCTTGTCTACGACGCTGCGATTATTATTACCTAGATAATACTGCAGAAAGACAGTCAGCGCACACTTCAGTAAAGGGACTAGAAATTGGACTGGGGCTATTTTATAGCCCATGAGGACACTCAGATCAAGAGCTATCACTC
>JABUQX010076429.1:30000-42500 GCA_015478945.1 Trachelipus rathkii
TTCAACTGATAACTGGCCCCAACCCGGAAGGATTTATATCGGGTTTCAACTGATAACTAGCCCCAACCCGGACGGATTTATATTGGGTTTCAACTAATAACTAGCCCCAACCCGGACGGATTTTTATTGGGTTTAAACTGATAACTAGCCCCAACCCGGACGGATTTATATCGGGTTTCAACTGATAACTAGCCCCAACCCGGACGGATTTATATTGGGTTTTGCTTGAAACCTGGCCCCAACCCGGAAGGATTTATTTAACTGAAACCTGGCCCCAACCCGGAAGGATTTTTAACTGAAACCTGGCCCCAACCCGGAAGGATTTATTTAATTGAAACCTGGCCCCAACCCGGAAGGATTTATTTAACTGAAACCTGGCCCCAACCCGGAGGGATTTATTTAACTGAAACCTGGCCCAAACCCGGAAGGATTTATATCGGGTTTTAACGGAAACTTGGCATCAACCTGAAGGATTTATACTGGGCTTTCATCTGGAGAGTGATTCTAACTCGGACTATTTTGGATCGCTTTCACCTGGATTGGGAGGGTACCTGAGTGTACTCCCCACCTTCACCCGGATTGGGAGGGTACCTGAGTGTACTCCCCACCTTCACCTGGATTGGGAGGGTGCCTGAGTGTACTCCCCACCTTCACCTGGATTGGGAGGGTGCCTGAGTGTACTCCCCACCTTCACCTGGATTGGGAGGGTGCCTGAGTGTACTCCCCACCTTCACGGGAACTAAAGGGAAGTCTATTTACTGTTTATTTTCCCTAAGACATTAAAGTTCCCTTAACATTTGTAACTGTAATCAAGTGACCCAGTTGAGAGGGTGTAATGACTCAGTGACCCTTTTACTTATAATAAATTCACGGTGTTGTTAATAATTTAATACTGAGTTCTAGTTATACTGGTCAGACAGTTTGCCGGTTGTTTAGTGACCATACGGATCGTCACAGATATTATTATTTATTTTTCTAATTTATTTATGTTTTGATATTCGTGAACATTTACTGATATATTACTGGAGTTATTTTCTTTATTGATATTTTAGGGATTTATAATATATTATTCAATTTACTTAACTTATTGATTTTGGTGGGAGTTAGTGGCTAGCCCGGTAGGATCTTATTTTGTGGGATAACGATTGATTTATACTATTATTATTTTGTTTATGCACTGTAAATATATGACTAAAAACCCGTTTGTCTTATTCCTGGACCCTAGTTGGAGACTGTAGAACCTTGTAGACCTCCCGCGTGTATGGTGGCTCAGACTGATTAGTGTACCCGGCAACATATTTTTGGTGGCCGTTTTGAGCAGTCTTTGGTGTGGAGATTTTCGGGTTTCGTGTGAAATTCTTGAAATTTTTTTTTTTTTGATAAAATTTTTTTTTTGCCTGAAAAGGATACTTGGGTGTGGGAAAAACACTTGCGTGCGTACGTGCACACACACACACACAGGGTGATAATTTTTTTGTTATTTATATAGGTTAGTGTATTTTTTTTATACGTCCTGGTGATAGTCCTGGTGATTCATGATGGGGACTGAAGAAGAGGGTAAGAAAGATGAGGCTTGTGGAGGTTCCAAGGTTATGGAATATCTGGAAGGACTCCAGGTGGCCTTGATAGAGGAGTCGAAGAATGTAGATAGAGAGAAGGTAGCGGCAATAATGAGGGGTTGTTTGCAGGTCTTGGAGGTACCCAAAGGTGAAAACCCGGTGATAGAACTGGATAAAGGGAAGGACGATAAAGTGAATAAGGATCAATCAGTGAGAAACAAGGATCCGGTTAAAAGTAAACAAAGGGTGCAATACGCACTACAGTATAGAAATGAGATTAATGATGAAACAGAAGATGAAATTTTTGAAAGAAAGACTGAAATGGATAACGAAAGTGACGAAATAAGAAGGAGGAAGAGGAAAAATAGAAGGAGGAAGCAACCAGCAAGGAAGTATACGTGTGATGAGAGCACGGTAACAGAAGTGGAGTCGGAGGTTGAAAGCGAAGTAGATAAAGGAGGACAGTTATGGTTGAAAAGGCTAGTGGAACTAGAGAAATCAGGAATGGAGTCAAACTTGGCTGTAAACAGGGTTCTCATTATTTTGGCAGGTGAACTGCTAGAAGTGATGAGGACTTACAGCAGGGCAAATATTAAGGCGGTGAAACCATTGAAATACGGTGAAGAAAAAGTCCAAACGTTCGATGCCTTCATTGAAGACTTCGAGCGCTATGCGAAGGAGCAGCTCGGAAGTGACAAAAACAGATGGGTGGTAGAGTTAAGGAACTTTTTGGAAGGTGGAGCATTAAGGATGTATTTCAGCATGTACAGGGCTAAGGTGAAATATGCCACGGTGGTTACAAGGTTGAGGAACTGGTGCAAGGAGGGAAAGGATAGTGAGGTCATGGATCTCCAGAAGGAGTTCTGGAGAATGGAGATGAAGAGGAAGGAGAAAATCGCTGAATTTGCATTACGAATGCAGACAACCTATGAGGCTGCAACTAACGAAGAACAAAGAGATAAAGAGACACTGAAAAAGCAATTTATAAGATGCCTGCCCAAGAAAATAGCAAGACGATTTAAGTTACGGATGGGAGGCGAAAAAGAAAGTCTGAGGGTGAGATGGAAAGATATGGTGAACTGGGCTCGTGATGAGGACGAACTGGATGAAAACACGGAACCGGAGGCTGATACAATTCCGATATGGGCGGCCATCCCTCAAGGAGAAGAAAAAAGGACGTATGCAGACAGGGTGCGGTATGGACAACCGGCACCACAACGTAGTAGTGGACCAAGGGAATATGATAGAAGGTCTGGTGGACCGAATAGTGGACCAGGGTTAAGGTGCCATCATTGTGACAGGGTTGGGCACATGAAACGTGACTGCTGGCGGTTTAATGGGTGGTGCTTGGCTTGTGGGAGCGGTGAACATAGACTGATGGATTGTCCAATAAGAAGAGGACAAGGATTCCAACGTAGGAGTGAAAACAACGAACAGGGACAAGAGACTCAGAGAGTAGTGGAAAGAAAATGTTTCTTGTGTGAGGAGATCGGACACTGGCGTGATTCTTGTCCAATGAGGGAAGAAATAGAGGAGTTAAAAAAGAAAAGGAAAACAACGAGTTCGGGAAACGAACTTGCTCCGCCATCAGCCGGGACGTGTCGGAGCCAGCCACAACAGGGATAGATAAACAGGAGGCCCCGGTTATTCAGGACAGGTGGATAATGAATCCGGAGGCAGAGGAGTTTGTTACAGGTCAAGGTGGAAGGGTGATTGGGTCATTGCCCCAACGTATACAAAGAAGACAGAAAAAGGATGTTATGGAAATAATGTCCGGAGTTTACAATACAACGGGTGATACAGGAATGATGGGTGTTGACAGTGTGAAGATTGCATCTCTGATAAAGTTTAACGTAAAATTGGATGGTGTGGAAATGTTAGCAGCGGTAGATTCGGGATCCCAATACTGTTTGATAGGGAAAAAGGAGCTCGGGAAGATTCCGAATCCGACGGTAATAAGCAAGGAAATGAGATTGAGAGGTCTGGGTGATCCTCAAAAGAGTGTAGAGTCTCATCAAACAGTGATCTTGGAGGTCACTATTGATGGCATTAAGTACGGACAATTGGAATTTCTGGTTCTTGAGGACTTAAAGGAAGGAGTAATGTTAGGTATGCCTTTCCTGGTGGGAAATAGCATAAAGTTTGACATTAGGGATGGATCAATTAGACGTTATGGTGATAATGGTGTACGAGAACAAGTATACGTAATGGGTGGAACTGAAAACTGTATAAGAACGGTAACAAGGATTCCGGTACATACAACGGAGACAATAGTGATTGATAAGAATAACTGGGTACCAGTTAAGGTGAAATGGGAGTCAAAACAGGTCAAACCAAGGAGTAATGAAGGGCAGTACCGTGCAAAACCAGAGGAGCTATTGGTAGAAGGTAGAGAAGATTGCAAAAGGGGATATAACCACCGATTTAAGGTTTTACCCGGTTTGGTGAAATGGAATGAGGAGGAAGGTACGGTACTGTTAAAGAAATTAATACCGGGGTCCTTAAAGTTAAACACAGGTGAACAAATAGGAATAGCACATTTGCTAGTAGATGAGGATAAATTAAAGGAGTATGGGGTTACAACATGTACAGTAAATACAACGGTACGGGAAGTGACAGAACGAGGAGATGAACAAGAATGGACGAAGGAAAAGTTGAAAGACGAAATTAAATTCATGGTGGAGTTACATCCAGAACAGATCGAACAGGTTTTGGAGGTGTTGTGGAAAAACAAAATGGCTTTTAGCAGGAGTGATGCGGACGTTAGTCAAACTGCGATGACCCCATATAAGATTAGATTGCATGATTACACACCAATTTACCAACGAGCTAGGAGATTTGATCAGAAAACCAACCAGGAGATTGAACAGCAGGTGGAGGAGTTATGTATGAAAGACATAGCTGAACCTTGCGCAGCGGAATGGAGTTCACCGGTGGTGCCGATCCGTAAAAAGGATGGTACACTGAGGCTATGTGTGGACTATAGAAGGTTAAATCAGGTTACGGAGGCAGATAAATTTCCAATGGCGAATATTCAGGAAACTATTTACGCATGTCACGGGGTTAAGTACTTTACTAGCATGGATCTGGTTAAGGGCTACTATCAAATGAACCTGGCAGAGGATAGTAGAGACTTCACGGCTTTCTCCACGGTGAGCGGACAGTACCGGTTCAAAAGATTAAGCTTTGGCTTAAAGAACGGTCCAGCAGCGTTTCAGCGAGAAATGCAAAGGATAATGACGGGATTTAGTAAAGATAAGGTGGTGGTGTACTTGGATGATGTGTTATTAATGTCAAAAAGTTTTGAGGAGCACTTGTTGCTGATAGACAAGGTACTACAACGGTTTTGTGAGGCCAACGTAAAGATCAAAGTTGGGAAATGTAGTTGGGTGCAAAAAGAAGTAAAGTTTCTTGGACATATAATCAGTAGAACTGGGATCAGGAAGCTTCCGGAGTTTGTAGAACAGGTTGATAAACTGGAGAGGCCAAACACTGTTGGAGAGTTAAGAAGGTATCTGGGCATGATAAACTTTCAGAGGAAGTTTATAAAGAACTGTTCGGAGGTGGCAGCACCCCTTAATGCACTAACGGGAGGCAGACGAAAAGATGTGATTGAGTGGACGGAGGAAAGAGTGAAGGCATTTACAGGATTAAAAGAGGGAATGAAGGAATCGGTAGAACTGGCGTTCCCTGACTTTTCGGAAGGAGCGAACAAGCTGGAATTGTTTGTGGATGCCAGTGGTTCTGGTATGGGAGCTGGTCTTTGCCAAAAACAAGGTGATGAAAGGAGGGTTATAGCCTTTAATTCGCACTCTTTCAATGCGTGTGAGAGGAATGCGTCAACCATTGAAAGGGAGTCCCTGGCGATAAGGTGGGGTATTAAAAGTTTCAGGCCGTTTCTACTGGGCAAGGAGTTTATTTTATTTACGGACCATCGGCCATTAGTTTACCTGCACAAGATGAAGTTAGTTGACAGTAAGCTAGCACGAGTGTTGGACGACTTGAGTGAATACAGTTTTGAGATACAATACTACCCGGGGAAAGAGAACATCTTCGCAGATGCATGGTCCAGGTGTAACAGGAGGGATGATCAGGGTGAAGCACCGGTAGATCTGGATGTTTTGCCAAAAGGGTTAATCATAGTAAAGGAGGTCCCCGGTGGAGCAGACGCACTGTTTGTCAGCTTGCAAGTCGTTTTGGAGAATGCCCAGGTTAGGAACCTGGAAAGGGATCACAAGGCTTTAAGAGACAACTTAGCAACCACTTTAAGAGACAATCAGAAATTATATGGGATAGACAGACAACAGAAGATGCTGAAGTATTTAAAGGCATTACGGTTACCAGGTAGAGAACCAATACCGGAGGTATTGCTGGTGGCAAGTGACTTGTTTAGGGTAATAGTCTGGTTGCACCATGGTACGTGCTGTTCTGTAAAGTATATTGGACCCAGGGTGAGAGAGGAAAACGACTTGAAAAACGTTCACATACAGGTGCGGGGTGGAACGCACTTTAACCCTTTGAGGGATGATGGTACGTTCAATAGGTGTACCGAAAACGCTATGGTGGACGAGCGTCCAACCCAGGAGGAATCACAGCAGGAAGAAGAGGAGTTAGAGGAGTCAGAAATCGACCGTACGAATGAAGAACTAGGAATTAACTTAATGATGAAGGAAAGAAAGCATGAGTCCCGGTTAAGTTGCAATCATATACTGAGAGGAGTAACTTGGCAAGAAGTTCGTATTGGTGAAGTGCGCAAGTGCGCATTTTTGGACACGGGTGCTGTAATTAGCCTGATCCAGAAAAGTGTGGTTGACGATTTAAACAATTTTGGAAATATCTCAAGGAGCTGGGAAGTAGATTTGGTACTAAACGGAGTGGCTCAGGACATTGTGAAATGTAATCAGGCTGTGGAAGTGGAAATTAGCACTCGCTACAGAAAGGTGTTGTTTCCATTGGTGGTGATACCGGACGGGTTTATTCCAGCATGTATGTTGTTAGGGATGAATTACCTGGTGGAGGTAGAAGCGGCATTGGACTTTGGTGAGGGAATAGTGTGTCATGGAGATGACGCAGATGATGTGAGCGATTCATTTCTTGCAACGGTGAGCGCATATAATGTAACAATTCAAGGTGAAAAAGAGGGTAATGTACTGTCGGCACAGGACATTATTGATCTTCAGGAAAGGTCAGAGGTGGTAAGGAGGTTGAAGGAAAAGGTGCAGAAGAAACAGACACTAACAAAAAAGGATACACTATTCAAGGAATTTTTTAGGTACCGGAATGACTTCTTGATAAACAGGTCAATCTTAGTAAAGAAGATGGGACCAGGACAGGCTAGTGCAGTTATTGGATTTAAACAGGTGGTGAGCGTATGTGTCATAACACACCGGAACATGGCGCACATTGGAAGAGACAAATTGTTGGACCTGGTATCCAGGCACGTATGGCATCCAAGGATTTCATTGGTGGTGCAGGAGGTATGTCGGACGTGCCCAAAGTGTCAATTGTATAAGATTGACCACCAGGTGATATTTCCGCCCATCTGGAAAATAGAGGTCAAGAACCCCTTCGAGCTGGTGGCAGTAGATGTAATGGCGATGCCGAAAACAAGGAAAGGGAATGTGGCATGTCTGGTGGCAATAGATCATTGCAGTAAGTGGGCTATGGTGAAGCCCCTAAGGGATAAATCGGCAAAGAGTGTGGTTGACGCTTTCGAGTGCGAAATGTTACCGGCTTTTGTGAGGTTGCCTTACAAGGTACTGACGGATAACGGAGTAGAGTTTAGGAGTGGCAGGTTCGAGGAAATGTTGCGGAATTACGGTATTGGACACATCTACAGCAGTCCTTACAAGCCAGCAAGTAACGGGGCTGTGGAACGCGCTAATAGAACTTTTGCCGAGTTCTTAAGGAACATCATGGAAGAAGGTGCCGATTGGGATACTTCATTGACAAGGGCAGTGCTAGTTTACAATGGTACGAGGCATGCAGAGTTGGGAATGTCCCCAGAGGAAAAACTAATGGTGGAAAGGCATGAAAAAGGAAGGGTGATACCAATCCCGAGGAGTCAACAGGAAAAATGGCAGGAAGGACACCCTAACTGGTTACCGTATGCGGTGGGAGTAAGGGTTAAAAGGAAGGTTGTCACGGTTGATAGGAGTTTAGACAAAAAGTTAGGCAAGAAATATGAAGGTCCATTTGTAATCACCAAGGTCATATCCGGAGGAATGTCGTATGACATACAAGGAAAAACAAAGGTAGCTAGGGTACATTACTCGCATTTAAAGGTGTGGGCGGATCCCCCGGAATACCTTAGACAGTATTTCCAGTGTGAGGAGGTGGAACCGGAGAAAAAGGAATACCAAGGAGAAATAGAAAGGATGGAACAGGTACGTGAAGAAAGTATAGTCCATGTACCATGGGTTGGACAAGTAACACAGGAGGCACAAACACCGAAGAAACAAGGAGCAAAAATCAAGGAAGCATGGAGATTGTTAAAACAGATGGCATTACAGGGGGTAACTGGTAAAAGAAGCGTGTCGGTGCAGACAGAGGACCAGGTGGGAGACAATAAAGGCACCCAAACGGAGAGTGTCAGCATGATACTTTCACCAGTGGATACGAGTGAACAACAGGATTGGTTCGACGAGGTAGGAGTAGATATTGACCAGGAGAGCGAATTTGACATTGAAGCATTTGAGAAATCAATAGGGTTCCCAAAAGACAGTTACACGTTCGGAGTAAGAGTCAGCGACGAGAGTAAGGAGGAAACGGATTTAGATTTAGACGAGATAGTAGGTTCAATTGAAAACCAGGAGGTAGTAGCTACTAAGAACCAAGATACAGACTTTGAGACACACGAGGAAGATCAGGTGGAGGAAGTAGAAGAAGTCAATATCGAGGTGACTAGCCCCGAGGGTTCAGAATATAGGCCAAGATCGATTTATGAAGAGCTTATGGAAGTAGGTGAAGTCCCGGACGCTATGATGATTGGTACCAGTGCTAGACAACAGGAACGGAGGGCATCAGAACCAGAGGATCTGTACAGGGCACCGTTTACAAGGTCGAGAGGATCGGTACCGGAACAGCCAAATGTAATGAGGAGGGTTATAGAGTATGAGAAAAGGACCGAAGCACGAAGGAGAGCATCAACCGGAAGGATGGAGTAAGGTAGAAGGTTGGCGCTGATTTTTTTTTTTTTCTTTTTAAGATTGTTGCACAATCTTGGAGGGGGAGTTATATGGCGGAGTGATATTGATATTGAATCTACCACCTAATTGGAAGCGGCGTACGCAGACCTAGAAAAATGCTCATTTCTCGTTTATCAAGGATAGTGAAAGGTTATAGAAACTGGTGTGTGGAACCGGAATTATTTTATGTGTCTTCAAAAAGAAAGTAAAAAGTCAGTGATTTTTGAGCAATTGGTTCGTGGAACTCACTGGATTTGAGTTTAGTGGAAGTAAAAGTTTAAGATCGTCAATTCCCCAAAGCTGGGTAAGTTATCTTTTATTTGGAAAGTTAAAACTAAAATTGGAAGATTTCGGCTATTTTGTTACTATATTTATGAAAACCGGTCAGAAAGTGGAATAATGTGAATTAAAAGCAGGAATTAACGTTAAAATCAGGATTGAGGAGTTGAGAAGGAAAATGTAAAAAGACAAGCCGTAGTATATTTTAAGGTAGATTTTTAGAGACGGTTACAGGGTTGAGTTAAGGATTGGTGTTATTGAAGTGTTACGTTACTATTTTTGTGATTAAGTTACTATTGGTTTGTGTCAGGTCGTGTCTTATTTTGTAAATATTTATAGCTAGTTACTGGATTGCCGAGTTTGTGAAGGAGTAGGAAGCAAAGTTACGATGGAATTGAGATACGGAGTAGAGTCAAAGTACGAATGTAAGGTTAAAAGGTTTGAGAAGAATAGTGTATGGGCAAGGCGTGAAAGTTTATTATTATTATTATTATTATTATTATTATTATTATTATTATTATTATTATTATTATTATTATTATTATTATTATTATTATTATTATTATTATTATTATTATTATTATTATTATTATTATTATTATTATTATTATTTTTGTTTTTGTTTTTACCGGTATATTTGCTAAGTATGTTTGTGTGAATGCAAGGAGCGCGCCGCAGATGTGTGTATATATTAGGTTAGGTTTTTAATTAATAACAGTCGTTTATTATTATTATTATTATTATTATTATTATTATTATTATTATTATTATTATTATTATTATTATTATTATTATTATTATTATTATTATTATTATTATTATTATTATTATTATTATTATTATTACTTACTATTTTATTATTATTATTATTATTTTATTATTATTATTATTATTATTATTATTATTATTATTTATTATTATTATTATTATTATTATTATTATTATTATTATTATTATTATTATTATTATTATTATTATTATTATTATTATTATTATTATTATTTATTATTATTTATTATTATTATTATTATTATTATTACTGCACTTATGTAAATATATCTGATGGAGGGTTCTTTATTTCAAGGGAACCAAACCGGGAACCAAATACTAGGATTTATTTAACTGAAACCTGGCCCCAACCCGGACGGATTTATATCGGGTTTCCACTGATAACTAGCCCCAACCCGGACGGATTTATATCGGGTTTCCACTGATAACTAGCCCCAACCCGGACGGATTTATATCGGGTTTTCACTGATAACTAGCCCCAACCCGGACGGATTTATATCGGGTTTCCACTGATAACTAGCCCCAACCCGGACGGATTTATATCGGGTTTCCACTGATAACTAGCCCCAACCCGGACGGATTTATATCGGGTTTCCACTGATAACTAGCCCCAACCCGGACGGATTTATATCGGGTTTCCACTGATAACTAGCCCCAACCCGGACGGATTTATATCGGGTTTCAACTGATAACTAGCCCCAACCCGGACGGATTTATATTGGGTTTTGCTTGAAACCTGGCCCCAACCCGGAAGGATTTATTTAACTGAAACCTGGCCCCAACCCGGAGGGATTTATTTAATTGAAACCTGGCCCCCAACCCGGAAGGATTTATTTAATTGAAACCTGGCCCCAACCCGGAAGGATTTATTCAACGGAAACTTGGCATTTATTTAACTGAAACTCCTGCCCCAACCCGGAGGGATTTATTTAACTGAAACCTGGCCCAAACCCGGAAGGATTTAAATCGGGTTTTAACGGAAACTTGGCATCAACCTGAAGGATTTATACTGGGCTTTCATCTGGAGAGTGATTCTAACTCGGACTATTTTGGATCGCTTTCACCTGGATTGGGAGGGTACCTGAGTGTACTCCCCACCTTCACCGGATTGGGAGGGTACCTGAGTGTACTCCCCACCTTCACCTGGATTGGGAGGGTACCTGAGTGTACTCCCCACCTTCACGGGAACCAAAGGGAAGTTCATTTGTTTGTTTATTTCCCTAGACTTTAAAGTTCCCTTATACATTTAAACTGTAATCAAGTGACCCAGTTGAGAGGGTGTAATGACTCAGTGACCCTTTTACTTATAATAAATTCACGGTGTTGTTAATAATTTAATACTGAGTTCTAGTTATACTGGTCAGACAGTTTGCCGGTTGTTTAGTGACCATACGGATCGTCACAGATATTATTATTTATTTTTCTAATTTATTTGTTTTGATATTCGTGAACATTTACTGATATAGTACTGGAGTTATTTTCTTTATTGATAATTTAGGGATTTATAATATATGATTTAATTTACTTAACTTATTGATTTTGGTGGGAGTTAGTGGCTAGCCCGGTAGGATCTTATTTGGTGGGATAACGATTGATTTTTACTGCTATTATTTTGTTTATGCACTGTAAATATATGACTAAAAACCCGTTTGTCTTATTCCTGGACCCTAGTTGGAGACTGTAGAACCTTGTAGACCTCCCGCGTGTATGGTGGCTCAGACTGATTAGTGTGTCCGGCAACAATATATATATATATAAATATATATATATATATATATATATATATATATATATATATATATATATATATATATATATATATATATATATATATATATATACATATATAAATATATATATATATATATATATATATATATATATATATATATATATATATATATATATATATATATATATATATATATATATATATATATATATATAGAAATATCAACATTAATATCTATTTGTATGTAAGTTTTATAACTGATATTAATATAGCAGCAGTTATATATTATTATTATTATTATATTATTATTATATATATATATATATATTATGCTACGTGCGTACTTCACACATATACGTATTATATATATATATATATTTTAAAAATATATATATATATATTATTATTATATATATATTATTATTAAGGTTATTATTATTATTATTATTATTATTATTATTATTATTATTATTATTATTATTATTATTATTATTATTATTATTATTATTATTATTATTATTATATACATATTATATCCGAAACATATATATTATATTATTATTATATATATATATATATATATTACATATTATATTATTATATTATTATTATTACATTATTATTATTAGTTGTATTATATTATTATTATTAACATATACATATACATATATGAGCAGTTATAAAGAAAGAAGATATATAGCATATATTATTATTATATATATATATTATTATATAAATTATATATATATATATATATATATATATATATATAATATTTAAGTATACATATATATTATATATAATATATATATAAATAGTTATATATATATATTATTATATATATATATATGTATATATATATATATATATATATATATATATATATATATATATATATATATATAATTTTTTTTTATATTTTTTTTTATATATATATATATATATATATATATA
>JABUQX010076429.1:50000-53240 GCA_015478945.1 Trachelipus rathkii
TTCCCCCCTAATTTTTTCTTGCTTTCATGTGAGTAGTGTCTAACCTGGACATGATAGACCATACCAATGTGATATTCGAGTTCAGCATAACAAAATACATTAGATACAAGTATCGGATCATAGACATTAGAAAAAATATGTAAAATATGTTGACACGTACATGTGTTATCTATTAGATAATAATAATAATAATAATAATAATAATAATAATAATAATAATAATAATAATAATAATAATAATAATAATAATAATAATAATAATAATAATAATAATAATAATTAATAATAACTAATAACAATAACATAACAATAATTAATAAATAATAATCAATAATAATAATAATAAATAATAATAATAATAATAATAATAATAATAATAAATAATATATAATAATATTATTAAAATTTTTAAAATAATAATGAATAATAATATTAATTAATAATAATAATAAATAATAATTAATAATAATAATAATAAAATAATAATAATTCTAAAATGTAAAATTATCAATCAAAATTATTAATTAATAAAAAAAATAATATTATCGAATTTGAAAACTTTTTAATTTTCAATTTTAATGAAATACCACAATATATATATATTTGATGTAGAACATTTTTCTCCTTGCTAATCATTTAGCAACTTATTTGACAAAGTTTAATTTACTTATTTATTTATTTCCTCAAATGACACAAAACAGTGTTGTAATTAATAGCCCCTTTTAAAGGTAAATAGGGAAATGAACTTTATTGTTGTATAAGAGTCAAAATTTGAGCCGATTTTGAGTGTAGCCTTTTCCAGAAAAATTAAAAATACGTTCCCATTTATTTTAATGAGTTTAATTTGTATATATATATATATATATATTAATATATATTATATATATATATATAATATATATAATATTATATTATATATATATATATATATATATATATATATATATATATATATTATATATATATATAGTAGATAATGTATATATGTATAGTATATTATATATATACGTATATATATATAATATATAGTATATATATATATATATATATATACTATATATTATATTATATATATATATATATTATATATATATATATTATAGTATATTATATATATATATTATATACTATATATATATATATATATATGTTTATATAAAAATTATTACTAATACTACTACTACTACTATATATATATAATATATATATTATATATATATATATATATATAATATATTTATATATATATATATATATATATATATATATATATATATATATATATATATATATATATATATATATATATATATATATATATATATTAATACTTATATATATATATAATATATTATAACATTTATATATATATATATATATATATATATACTATATTATATATTATATAAATATATATATATATATATATATTATTGATATATATATATATATATATATATATATATATCCCAAATATTTAAATAACCTTATATAAAGTATGTAAGTATAGATGTATTGTTATTCACAATACTCTGTACATCACTGCTTTAAGCCCTACTCTATTCTCGAACTAATTCACTTCGAACACTAAGAAAAAGAAGATAGAAGAAGAAAAACAAAATGACTGAAGTCTATCATAAATATCCATTTGCTGAATACTCTTTTTTTTTCTTTCCTTGTTCCTCTCTTATTCTTTTCACAAAAGAAGGACATGAAAGCGTCGAAGGGGAAATAAAAATATTAAGAAGTGGAGATAGACAGTGACATAAAAAAGGGGAAAAAAGGGAAAGGGGAAAAAACAGGAGAGAAGGTTTTGTAATATATTAAGCTCTTGGTAATCAAATTATTTGTTGGGCTTGTGTGTTCACTGGTGTTTGTCAATTTCTGGCTTTTCTTTATCCGAATGTATCTACACATATAAGTATATTCGAATATAAGTGCGCTTAGTAGATCTATGTATATACTATATATATATTAATCACTCATATATATATACTATTATAATATACTAGTATATATATATATTGATATATATATATATATATATATATATATTATATATAGTAACATATATATAATATATATATATATATATATACTTATATATAACTAGTTATAATATACTTAATTCGTAACTTCGATTCCGATCACTTATATTATCTCTTATACCTTATAACTCCTTACCTGTCCCACTAGCACGTCCGTTCTATGTATACCACCACACTGATTAGTCATGAGTTATCCAAACTATCCATCTGCTACTATTTATATATATTACCCTATCATATAATATATATATAGTGTATATATATATACTATATATATAAATATATATACCGCTATATATAATATATAATATATATTACATCACCTATCTATATATATATATATACCCAATATATATATATATACGCTAATAACTCACTATATATATATATCAACGTATATAATACTATAATATATTATATGCTCTAATCACTATCCGAAAGTATTTTTTAGATAAATCCATATCTAACCTTCATCCAATACTCAGAGCTGTATTTTTGATTTGATTTTACAAATTTTCACCACTCACGGGCAGGACCCTATTGTAGGTATTCAAGGATGGAACAACAAATAATAGAAATAACGAAATATTTATAAATCTTCTTCACTAGGCTTTGACTTCCTTTTATTCTTCTTGGTGAAAATCTTTTCCTCTTCATCCATGTTCATCGAGGAATCTGCATTAAGAAACTGAGTATAACAGAAGTTTTTTCTATCTCTTCATCTTTCTTCTTCATGGGTCTTCTTTTTCTTTTTCTTCATCCTAGCAGACTTAAACTAATAAGCTTTTATTTAATGAAATCTAAAGAGAAGTGTTAATACCTTCAACACCCACCTCTTCACTGTATTTCTTCTTTTTCCTTTTTAGAATTTTCTATTCTCAGCATCCTGGGCGTCCTGCTCCCTTTTCCCCACGATTTAAAGAGTGCCTTCAACGACTTGACTCTGTTTTCTATTTTTTTTTTCTCTTTGGTGGATCTTTAGATTCACTAGCAACATTAGCAATGGAATAACCATTCATAGTTTTCATACCATTTACTAACATCTGTTACTGAATTTCCATTATTTTTATTTTTACTTTTTTTCTAATTTTCCTTCTTCAAAAATAATCTTTCAGCTTCATCATTTTCAACTATACATGCTTACATTATAAATTCACGTGTGGATCACTCGATCATCTAGCTTGACTCTATC
>JABUQX010076430.1:22500-31279 GCA_015478945.1 Trachelipus rathkii
CTGAATAACTCAACAAGAAGAGACTGATTTGATATACAACATTAAACACTTTTCAAAAATGACATACGAATCAAAAAAAACTATTGCCTTTTTTGCTAACATCTGCAAGGAGAGAAGGGTTGGTCAGATGACCGTTAGTGGGGATCCCTAAGTTTGTCCAGAAGGCTTGAATGACATATCTACACAAATTTCCTAAAAATCACTGTTTAACGGAAGGAAAATTTCAATGGTGCCGCTGTGAATTTACAAAAAAAAAGCATTCAACAGCCCTGACTTAAACATCGGTAAGACGCCTCCAAGATGGCGCGGAACCTCTAAAATATGAAAGGTAGAGACCCGTCTTAAGGATAGGCCTCGATGAAAGATGTTAAGCTACTCGATACTGCATTGAAAATGATCTCGTAGAATTTCTTTCGACTCGGAAATGCAAAATATGGGACAGAGTCTACTGAGCGTGCAGTAATTAAGAATGAGAATTCTCGGTCGCTCTCGCTACTTTTATAGTCTACGAGAAAGAGCGCCGAGAGGTTGACAATAAGTAATTAATTAAATAAACCTCAATTTTAATTATTAACGTTTAAATAACAAATTTACTATCAAAAGATAGCAAATTTAAAACTATATAATAAATAAATAAATTTATTGAATAAATCGATATGGATTTGTTAGAAAAATCACTAACAGTTTCAATGGTAGTCTTTGGCAACTTTATCACGTGTTTGATACAGGATACTTTTCTTCCCATAGAAAATTATATGATAAATATAACTTTTCAATTAAAGATAATTATCAATTTTAACAACAATTAATAGGACCAGTATTCTCTACTGATCAATTTGGTACAAGAATCAAGTCTCTAGCACAATTATGAGGCAAGATATGTTAATACTTCGATATGTAAAAATTTGAAAGGTCATCTGAGGTCAATAATTGACCTTTCGATTAAAGGAGGTCAATGACACTTACGTAAATGAAAGATTAGAGTGTTAAGACCAATTTGAAATATTAACTAAGTCTGGCACTCATGGAGCACCTGGTCAACGAAGAGGGAGAAGGAAAACTTTCAATGTGAATTTTTCAATATTTGAAAGGCCTATTTGGCAAGTGGTTTTAAATATGTCTATAATTACTTAACTACAACTTTGATCAATATAAAAGTTTATCAAAATGTAGTTTTATATCTTTAGTATAATTTGAGGAAGTTTGAAGTTTGAAACTTCAAAACGTTATCAAAGGAAAGTTAGATGCAAACCGGTTTTTTGTATCCGTTTCATTTTTCTCAATTTTGTGGAAGAGGTTATTTATAATAATATATATCTATCTATATATATATAATATATATATTATATAATATATATTATATATAATATATATATATACTATATATATATATTATATAATATATTTAAATATATAATATATAATATATTGAAATATACATATTTTTGGCTGAAAATTGGTATGATAATAGTTTTTGACATGAATAAGAATAATCCGGCGAAATTTTTAACAAAAAAGAAATGGGGGGGGGCTCCAACCCCTAACCCATTTTTAGGGGTTACCAGGTAACCCAGGGTTACCAAACTTGGGATTTTTACTTATTATTATTAAATGAATTAATTACTGTGAACTTTAGGCGTAGCCCAATTATAAGGGATACTTTACTCCTACGAGCCCTTATTGGAGTATACGGTATTGTATTTTGAGGATTTTTTGTTCAAAAAGATACCGCCTTACAAAGCAATTTTCTATTAATGAATTTTAATTTTTATATAAAAATGATTATCAAGATTATTATAGTTTATTATTTTACTATAAATAATAAGAAAATGATGGTCAGTGCAATTACGACTCTCCTAACTACAATTTGGGACCAACCACTCGCGAATACATCCATTTGTACCTTTTATAAATACTGGCCACGAAGTGGCAAATGGAGTAAATATAAAAAATTTACGACATTAAATTCCACACCCAAAGGAAACCACAACAGAAAAAATATAATTTGTTTTCGTAAGTTTTGGTGAAAGAAAATATAGTAAATAAGTATACTTTTAATTCGCCAGTGAACTGTGTCTGAAGGATAGGAAATTTGAGTGGGTCGGTAGTGGGTCACACTCAGGCATATGTAATATAACTTAACTCTCACGTCTTGCATTCTCTAGTTTCAAAATATCACCACTAACAGAAGGCAATGACACTGATTTCATTAAAAGGGGGGTGGTTTTCCTTTCCTTTTTTAAGGATAAAGGTGGGTTAATAATCCCGAACCACCAACAGTATCAAAGTCAAGGGAATTACGGAAACCCTTCCCCCAAAGAAATTTCCATCCCAAGACTACTGTTTCTCGAAGAATATTATAAGGTCATCACCTTTATTTCTGAGAGTAAATGTATTTTGAAACGAATATACAAGGCACTTGAAATTACATTACACAGTCAGTATGTCCCGGCACACACAACCCTGAAGTAAGAAAACCCCTAATGCCGTACAAAAGGAACTTAACTACTTTTGAAGAGTCCTGGGGACACTGGTGAGAGGAATACACAGTTCACGTTTGAATTAAAGTATAAGTAAGAAATTTTAAAAGATTATTTTTATTGTTCAATAGTAAAAGAAATTATATGATAAGTTTTTTAATGTTGTCTACATGGACAATAAGGTTGACGCCGAAGCTTAATTCAAATGAATATAGCTTTTGACCGACGTTTAGCCAGGTTGTTGCCTGACAATGGTTCCTTTGAGGAAGAAGTTCAATGACGTAAATGACTCTTCTTTCGTGAAGAATCATAAATATTAAAAAATAATAAAAGGGGGAGGTACAAATGAACGATTACACGAGTAAGTTTGCCCTTCATTGAGCAGAGAAAACCGAAAGTACAATGACATCAGTTTAAGGAAATGCGATGCTTGCAATTTCCAATTGTGAGTTTATAAATTTTAATTTTTAAATTTTGAATAATATATAAACTTACACCAACCATTGTGAGGAGGTGAAGTTAAAAAGAAATTCCAAATAGAGATTACTATAAAACTTCCTTATATGGGAAGAGGAATTTCAAAGTGAGAGTTCTCACAAGTTTCAAAGTAGAAACAATATAAGATTGTTTCACCAACCTCAATTGAGGCAATTTCAAATTGTTATAAATTTTTTAGAAGGGGGGGTTCCACCCCCAAGTCTCAGTTGAGACAATATAAATTGTTCAAAATATTTTTTATAAAAGGTGAATGTTTCACCAACGTGAGATATTAAAAGAGAGGGGGGGGGGGAAGGCGTTACGTTTCGACACCAAGTCTCAGTTGAGACAATAAGAGAATTGAACTATTTTTTAAAACAAATATGTAGGTGCGCATTATTTACAGCTCCCCCCCCTCGGCACCTACGAGAGAGGGAGAGAAAAAAACTTAAAACTAAATATTTGATTGAGTTGGACAGTTGTCCTATAAGAAGATATAATAGTGGTCTAAAAAGCACCACTAAAACAAAAGGGTATGTTTTACCCTAAATAATTTTTTAATAAGTTGGGAGTTCCCAAAAGTCTCAGCCGAGACAATAAATTTTTCAAAGAGAAACTTAAAACTAACTTAAACCTAACTTAAACTAAGGAGGGGGTGCAGAAACCCAGAGCAAACAAAAAATGAACAAAAGGATACAAAAAAAAATCTTGCTATATACAAATATAATAAAGGCACTTTGCCACAGTACCAGTTTGACAAAATAGAGGGGGGGGGGTAGATAGAATTTGATAAGTGGCTTCAAACCCTATCCCCCTTTGGTTAATCAAATTTGTTTAAGGTCCGTTCACAAAGTTCCCGGACAAGGGTGGTTTTTTGTAAGTCAAGTTTTGACTTACTTTGTGATAAAAAAGTGTTAGTAGAGGAGGAGGGAACACACCCCATAGTTATAGGGTCCTCCTGTTCCTCAGAGGGACATAACTCTTCATTCAAAGAGTTATGTTTAAGGTGGTTAGATGAGAGAAAATCAGAGTTACTCATAATTACTCTCTCACCTGTAGTGGTAATATAAAGGTGGGGTTGGTCATTACTAAAATGAGACAACTTCCCATCCCTTTTGTGGAATGACTTCTCTTTGGTAGAAGTCGATGGTTTTTTATTGTGGTATAATTTCTTTCCTCGGAAAGAAAAATGAGTAGAGTTCTTTTTTGAATCAAAAGAACATGGTAGTGAGTACTTCTCTTTTTTAAGAGAAGAGTGGCAAATTTTATAATCGAGTTTTAAAGTCTTTATCTCTGATAGAGGATGAAGACAAATTGTATTTTGACTAAAATGACAGTAGTCAGTTTTAGTCTTGAGAGGTACAATTTCCTTGTTGGAAAATGTGACCATTTTTGATGAGTTTATCAAACAATTTTTGTTACCAATTTTGATTTTAATATTTGTAATATTTTTTATATATAATTTGAGTTGCTCTTTACAAGAACCAACTGCAAAAGTTTCACTCATAGCCATGAGTGATTTCAAATTTTTTATTAAATTAATTCCCACAAATTGAAATAAATTTTCTCCCTCACTTGTTTGTGAGTAAGAGAAAAAGGAACCATCCTTCATTAATAATTTTATAATTTTTTTATAGGTATCCAATCAATATTTTTTATAAGCCATTACATTTTCCTTGCTCTGGAAAAGTAATTAAGGACTTCTCCTCACTCTGTGGGGAGGAAGCCAATTCAAAAGAAGGTACCTTCTTACTATACTGTGATAGATAAGAAGGATTTTTAAAGTTGAAGGAAGGCCCAAAATGGTTTTCCCACTTCTCTGTTAGAAGGGGAAGGTGAGAACAATTTAAATCAAAAGATGAAATGATTTTAGTGCCTTCTAAGAGGACACTATTGTTAATAATTTTTAATGATAATTTTTCTGGCGATGTAGATTTAATATTAATTGGTAAATTATTGTTTGATATAATTTTATTATTATTTGATGAATTTTGAGATGAAATTTCAATATTATTTTCTAAATTTTCAAAAAGATGTTTTATATCTTCCTCGTAGGAAGTACAAATGATGAGATCGTCAATGGCCTCTGAATCACTGTCAGTGGGTTCAGAGGATGATTTTGGTTCAAGCATTTCACATATAGACGAATGATGTCTCAGTGAATTGCAAAAGATGCAAGGCTTGACCATTAAACATTCAGATATAGTATGATTTGATAAAAAACAAGTTAAACAAAGATGGTTATTTACTAAGTATTGACGTCTCAAAGAAGGAGTGGAGATTGTCTCACACTCAAAAGCATAATGCCTTTGTTTACAATATATACATTTAATATGAAGATAATCACATTCAAGTAGTGATATAGTATTTTTTACAAGTAAATAATATTTGGAACATTTAACGTATTCTTCTTGTAAAGAAGCACTTTCAGGAATAATGGTTTTTTGTATGAGAGAATCATATCTCTTCAACTCACCATTTAAGTAATTTATTTGATCGACTATAAGTGGGTATTTATATATTAAAGGGTATCTCTCATCAAATAATTTTTTGGCCTCAAAACAGATATCATCTATTAAGAGCCTTATAGTTTCACGTTCGTCGTGAAGTGATTTATTTTTTGGTATATTTTTAATTTTATTTTTAAGGGCAATAATGGTGTCTAAAATAGACATGTGCCGATTGTAAGTCTCATCGGCCTCAAGGAATAAATCTTCCTCTTCTATAAATACTACAAGTTTGTCGTTAATGTTTTCCAAATCAAAATCGAGTTTTTCTAATTTTTTAATAAGTAATTCCACCTGAGTGGTATTCAGGTTGGAATATAAAATGCAAAAGTCGGCTTCGTGGAGGGTCCCCTCTACGAGACTTCGCAAGATCTCTCTCTCCTGTGTGAGAGTGTTAAAGACCTCAAGGTCAGCTGCCGAAAGGTCGGAAGATGGAGAAGCCATGTTGACTTCAAAATATTAATTTTATAAAAATATATACAAATGAATGAAGTACAAGTACAATATGAATTGTACAAGTAAAAAAATATTGGTACCGTATAAGTACTTAGTACCAACGAATGTGGTCTTGAGACACAAAAAAAAAAAAATATTTAAATTTATAAGATTAAATGTTGATTTATAATACAAGTACAATATAGATTGTACAAGTAAAAATATTGTACAAGTACAAGTACTTAGTACAAAAATAATGTGTCTTGAGACACAAAAGATATTAAAATTTTCAAAACTATAAGATTAAATGTAATTTATAATGTTCAACAAAAAATGTTGAACCGATGAACCGGTCTATACTGTACCGGTATAAAGCGCTGGTAAATATTGTATATAAAATTTTTATATACATGAAAGTGTGTCGTGACACAAAAAAATCAAATTATAAACTAAGTTATTTTTATATAATATATATATATATATATACCGGATAAAACCGGTAAAATGTGAATACCTATACGAGGTATCACTGAAAAAATATATATATATCTAAATATATATAAATATATAAACTATTGTTTATAAAAAAATATTGACCCTACGATCAAGTGAGTGGTGGATTTTTTGTAATATATATAAAAAAAATAAAAAATTTTAAAAATTATTTAAACCAAATTTTTTTTTTGGGGTGAAAAATTATTTTAAACAAATTAATTTAAAAATTAATCACTAAGTTGAAAGTGTAATTATTGATACACAAATTTTAATAAAACATTTAACTAAGTGAATTAAAATTAAAAAAAAACGTATGTCTTTTCACATACAAAAGAATATAAAATATGAATTTAAAAATTTTAAACTCCCCATATTTTAAATGTGTATCTCTTCAACACTAAAATTACAAAATATTTTTTACTAATTGTAAAAATCGAATGACCAGGAATAAAGTTCCTTCTAAATTGAATGAAGGAGTTTCATTATTACTATATATATATATATCTATTATATATATATATATAATATATATATATATATATATATATAATAATATATATTATATATTATATATATATATATATATATATTAATTATCCTATATTTGTATATATACAATATATTATATAATATCATAAATAATAATGTATATTAATAATTCATTAAAAATATAAAAATATTTTATTTAAAATATTTTTAAAGAAAATAACTGTAGTTGTTTTTTATTTTGATTTTATAAATTTTTTAAAGTTTTAACAGGAAAATAAAAATTCCCCTAAATTGGGGGGAAAAATTTTAAAAAATTCCCCGAAAATTTTTTTACTAAATATTTAAATTAATAAATTTTGAAAGCCAATAAATTTGGATGTGAAGAACTGGAGACTTATGTCTCATGTAAGCTCCCACACACAAAAAAAGAAAACCTCATATAGAGGTACAACTACTGTAATTAGTTTAAGGTAATTTTAATTTTTGGGGAAAAAACCAACAAAGTTGGATCTGCACTCGGGTCCAAGTGGTCGTACAAACACCACTAATTTATTCTGCAGACAAAGCCTTAACACAGAATAAACCCCTGCGGGTAAACAACCGAGGGGTTACCTAAGTTGTTTAAGGTTATTTAAAATTTTGTTTAAGGGGGAAAGTTGTTTAAGGGGAAAAATTATGTTTAAGGGGATATATATATAATGACACGAAGTCACAAAATATAAAAATTTATATAAAAAACTATTATTAAAAAAATAGTTTAAAAAAGCGCCAAAACGGTTCGTTTAAGTAATAAAAATGATTTTTTAAATTTTTTTAAACTTATGAATATTTTGGGTGAAAGTTCGTGTGCCAAGTATTAAGGCAACACAAAGGTTGGCGCCATTTAAAATGTGGGGATTATGACCCAGTCCCAGGTAGCTGGGCTAATGAAGACCAGATCACAAATCCACATTTATTCCTGCCTTCAAACAAATCTCAGACGCGGTACCACTTTTCGCTCGATCAAGTTTTAGAAATATATATATATATATATATATATATATATATATATATATATATATTATATATTATATATTATATATATATATATATATATATATATATATATATATATATATATAGTATATAATATATCTACCTCGTGGCCCCTCGTGTGGACAAAGCAATTAAGATATAATATATTATACACGAATGAAAAATAATTGTTGATTCTCTATAATTTACTGCTTATATAAACTGAATGTCCATAAAACAAAGTTTTTATTTATGATGATTTTGGGGATGAAAAAGTTTTGTTTGCAAATTACAATTTAATTGAAATTTTTTTTATAGTTGTTGAAAGTTTATTGAGTTTATTTTATATGGAAGACATTTGAAATTATTTGGAAATTATTAAAATTTTTATTGCGAAGTTATTTCTGAATTTCCGAATGTGTAACCACGTTATCGCGAACAAGATGTAGTATAATTTTATATCTTCGAAAGTGGACAGAGATGAAAAAAACTCTAGTCAAGTTCCGAAGATGAAACAATAATAATAACAATATTTATTGTGATAACGATAACAATAACAGCATACTACCAAGACTTTCTATAATTAGTACTACGAAAGCAATAATAATAATAATTAATAATAATAATAATAATAATAATAATAATAATAAATAATAATAATAATAATAATAATAATAATAATAATAATAATAAAAGCATATACTAGTTACACTAAAATAAATGATAATAATATAATAATAATAATAATAATAATAATAATAATAATAATAATAATTATTATTAATGGTAATGACTACCAACAATAATTATTATTTGTAGGAATAATCTTCGTTGAAAACACAAAAGTGTTTCAGTGAGAAGATGAATTCCGATAATAACTTT
>JABUQX010076431.1:7500-15118 GCA_015478945.1 Trachelipus rathkii
GTGTGCGATCAGTAGAGAGAATCGGCAATTTAAAAAATACTTATAGGACATTTTCCGTTTACGATTCTGGTACCAGTATATATAAATTTTTTTTTTTTTTTTTTTTTTTTTAATATATAATTGCTAGTATTTGATACTATAATGAATTTAAGTGGTAACGAACATGGTTCAAAGACGTTCACTAATATTTTATAATTAATTTTTTAAAAAAATTAATTTTTTAGTAAATATTTTTTGTTTTTATTTTTTTTTTGAGTGTTTTTTCAACTAAAGGAATACCCAAGGGTAAAACGCAAAGATGGAGGAGTCGCGGGTCTCTCGGCCTCACGGGGAACGACAGGGTAGGCTAATATCCCCCTCTGGGGGGGGTTACTCCGGAACCCCCCCGGCTCTTTGGTATTGGGTGTCGCGGGGGTGTCCTCCGCCCCTCCCTAGGGGCTTGGAAAACGCTCACCCCTACTGTCCCCCGTCGGCCCCTGCGAGTACCCGCGCTAATATATATAGTATATATATTATATATATATATATATATTAATATAGGTATATATATATAATATTTATATATTAATATATTATATATATATATTATATATATTCATTTTTTTAATAAGCTTTATACGCTGATTCCCAAATAATGTAAATTGGTTTTTCTGTAAGTGCGTCGTACTTTTCGAGATATTCATTTTTGAAAAAATATTTACTATAAAATGGTGATTTTTTTAAAAAATTTTGTTAAATATTTCGAATTTTTGATCCGATGTCCGTTACCCACTGAATTCATGTGTTTAAGTATCATATAGTAGCAATATATTAAAGCAAAAAAAAAGAAAAAATCACCAACCGGACGGAGTCGTAAAACAGAATAGGACGCATAATAATAATATACTAATATATTATAAATAATAATTAATAATAATAATAATAATAATAATAATAATAATACATAATAATAATAATATTTCATGTAACAAATTCATAATAATAATATTAATATAATATTTCTATGTAACAATATTCATAATATATAATAATAAATATAATTTTTAATTTGATAAAGTATTTTTCCAATTAATTACAAAAGTTCTTTTAGTAGAATAGTCAGTAGAGTATTCGATTTTTGAGACGTCCACTTAGTTAGAACTTTTGTGTTTTCATGGAGTTTTAACTAGATAGATAAGTCGGTAGTCGTGGCTTGTTAATTAACACATTACTAATAAATTCAAAACCAGAAGTATTTCTACCGTTGGGAAGATCTGTAGTTGCCACTTTTTCCTTCGGAATATATATGAACATTTTTAATTCACTGGGTTACAAACTATTACCCGGGGTTAATATATAGTCTATATTACAGTTATTTCTATACACCTCAGGTCCCATGAACAGCGTGGTAAGCAACGCAAATTACAACTAAAAATAAGCCTCGCTGAAGTTTAAAGTAGACCTGAAATATAAATGAGTATGCAACAGGAATAAGCTCAGACCATTAAGCATTAAGGACAGACGAATTCAATGTAGCCTTGTAGGATTAATAGTTATATATACGTGAAATGTTAGCGGGAGGCGAAATGAAGAGTACTATATCAACTTCTATTAATTACAATTCTGATAAAAGACTTAAAACGCCTGTTGGTGTAAAAAAGTGAATCAGTCTATAATATCAATTTTGTTGAAAATCGAAACTTCTGAAAGATGTGGAGGTTACCGAATGAAACCGGTCAGAAGTAATTATATATTATAACGTGGGCTAATGGCCTATCATACTTATTCTTTTAGGGAAATCCGATTAAGGGAGTTTCTAGAAATAGCTAACCGTGCTTGAGAATTAACTGAATAATAACATAGCGAAATATTTCGTGAATTGGAAACTAAAAGTAAAACTTATATTAAAATAAATGATTAATAAATTTGAAATTTCTAAATAATAATAATAATTAATAATAATAATAATAATTATAATATAATAATAATAATGAATAATATAATAATATAATAATAATAATAATAATAAAATAATAATAATAATATTAATATTAATATTAATAATTAATATTAATATTAATATTAATATTAATATTAATTTAATATTAATATTATATTAGTATTAATATAATATTAATATTGATGCTTAATATTAATATTAATATTAATATATATTAATAATAAAATTGATTCTTAATAAGAACTAATAATAATATAATTAATAGACTTAATTAATAATAACATATTAATAATAATATATAATAATAATAATATAATCAATAATAATGAATAGAATAAGTATGATATATAATAATAGGACTAATAATAATAATAATATAATAAGATTAATATTATGAATAATAATAATAATAATACATAATAATAATAAAATCAATTGATAATATAATAATAATAATAAAATAAGTAATAATGAATAATCAAGTAATAATAAAATAAGATACAAAAGAAGCTCACCCATATTCTTCCTCTGTGAGGCACAACATTTGTTTTAATTTGGTTCAGTGGAATAAACTGTAAAGGATGATGACGTTGGAGATGCGTTTGCTGCTGTTGTATGTTTGTGGTAAAAATTGTTCGGTAACAAATATAGAAAGAATGGATTTTTATTGCAGGTGAATGAACTTGGAATGTTGTTATTTATTTTGTTCGACAACGTTTGTGGGATGTTGCGGTGGTACTGGAAGATTTCCACCTCTCATGTTTTCTTCGATGTTGCGGCGTAGCAGTATTCCCTCCTGATAAATATATAATATATATATTATATATATATATATTATATTATATATACCTATCATTATATATATTAAAATATATAATACGATAGGTACCTAATAACTGCTATAATTTATATAATGGGTTAAATATATTTTAAATATATTTATATATATATTATTATTAATATATAGTAAATATTATATATTATTTATATATAAATATAATTATATATATATTCTATATTATATATTAACTTAGTTATATATATATACTACGCTTAGCATAGTATTATATTATTATAATAGTGATATAATATATATATAGCATATATTATAAAATATATAAGTATATAATATATATTTTTATTATTATATCATATAGTATATTAGTTTAAAGTATATTTATTATATATATAGTTATATGAATATTATATAGCCTTATATATATATATTACACCACCACAAACACCCTACTGATATACTAGTAGTTAAATATGTAATCAACTATATCTATATCATATTATAATTGGTTCGTGTTTGGTTCTCGTCTGCCTCCCCTGAAAAAATCTGTCCCCTTTTCCCATTTCCTTTACCAGAGGTGATGAAAATTGATGTTTTAAGAGAACTTGTCTTGAGTTCTTAGTAATTTCGTCAGCTATTTTTTTAATCATTTAGAAGTGACAAATAAATGTTCGATTAAAAAAAAATTTGATCGTCAGATATCAAAAAATATTATACTAGAAAGAACGCCTATTCAAAGGTATCTATTTTATTTATTTTGTTTTTATTTTAATATAACACGTTTATCTAATTAAGTTTTATTTTTAAGACAAGTCTTTCAATTATACGTCATTTTTTCAAAAATTAATCATGACTCTTGATTATTTGCAGCCCAGGGCAACTAATTAGTTTTCCGTTCACTAAATACTGATATATATAATATATATATATATAGATAAAGATATATACTATATATATCTTACTATATAATATATTATATATTATATATTAATAGCTAATTAATTATTATATTTATATAATATATGATATGTATATTACTATATATATATACTTAATATTATATATACTTATATATTAGTATATATATTAGTATATATAGAATAAATCTGGATATATGATGATACTAATATATAAGTAATATAGAATTATACTAATATATAATATATAGTACTATATATATATATTATAGGTATTATGTTGACATATTATATATAAAGTAAATAATAGGTTATATAATATATATATAGTATATATAATATACTATAGATATATTATATATATATATATATCTCATTATATATATATATACTAATTATTTATATATATTATATATATGTTTAAAATAAGGTAAAAAAGGAAACTGGGTGATTAAAGAGTGGAATTACTGAATGGAGTTCGTGACAAGAAGAAGGGAATATTGATTTGGAAGAAGCAGAAGTGGGTTTAGATACAATTAGAAGGAGTTAGAAGAGTTGGGGGATGATACCAAGAAACGGTAAGAAGCGTAGCAGGAGGAGACCTATGGCAAAAGATGGGTAGGGGAGGAGTCGAAAGAAAGGCAGCCGAAGTGGTGGACTGAAGAAGTGAAGGAGAAAATAAAGAGGAAAACAGTATTAATGAGAAGGTGGTTCAATAATAGAACTGTACAATCAAGGACTCAGTATGTGAGGGCAAAAAATGAGGCAGAGAGAGTGAAAAGGAGAGTAAAAGAAGAGGCTGCAAAGAGAGAGGCGGAAGAAATGATGGAAGATGGGAGTCCAGATAGGAAGAAGATTTTTGATTGGCGAAAACATATAGGGGATCAAAGAGGAAAGTGTGCAACAACAAGGATAAGCAAGGAGAAGTTTTGGTGAGATCAATAGGCACAAACAGGAGATGGACGGAGCATTTCAGTGAACTGCTAAATATGATTGAACAGGGGGAGGAGGGAGGAGAAGAGATGGTAGAGAGAGAGGAAAAAGAGGAGGAGGAGGAAATCACGATGGAAGAATTAGAGGAGGCTCTAAAAGCGATGAAGAACGGTAAGGCACCGGGGGAAGATGGGATACCCATAGAATTGATAAAAGAGGGAGGAGAGAATATGAAAGAAGTAATTTTGAAACTTTTTAATAGTTGTTGGAACGACAGTGAAGTACTAGAAGGAAGGGGAAAGTCAATTAGAGTGCCAATATATAAAGGAAAAGGAGATAAAGGAGACTGTAAAAACTACAGGGGAATTTCCTTGTTGAACAACTTGGCAAAAACATATGAGAGAATACTTAGAGAAAAGTTTGAGAATAATAGTAAGTCCCAGACTAGGTTTGAAGGCAGCACGATATAGAAAGAACAGAAGCACGACGGACCTCTTGTTCGCTCTGAGAATTACGTTTTAAAAGGTATTAGAATACAAAAAAAAGAGCATATATAGCTTTCATAGATCTGAAGAAAGCTTTCGAATCACTGCCTAGAGAGAGACTGTGGAGAGTGCTGGAGAGAGAATATGCAGTGGGAAAGATGAGAGTAGCTCTGGAGTATTTGTATAGGAATAGTAAATGTAATTATAAGAACAGAAATATGAGAATAGGAATGGTTAGAGGTGAGAACAGGGGTTAACAAGAAGCGTGTTTGTCACCAATTTTGTTTTTTTATCATAGTCTGGATAAGTGATAAGAAAGCGCTGAGAGTGATCATTGGAGATTTAGTACGGGTCGACTATTTTGGCATATGCGGGAATGAGACCTGTGGCGTGCCAGCAGATGTAGCAAAAGAGGGAGAGTCAGTTGAGGGAGGTAGTGGATTTATGTGTATACTCGCCGATAGATTAGGAGATGGCATACGGTCTGACTATGAACACAGAAAAGACGGGGATCATGTTGGTCAGTATGATCGAAGAAGGAGACGGACGCGAGGCTGAGAATAAGGAGGTGAAAGGGCAGACTGAGTGTAAAGGATGGTAGAGAAAGTGTAATTAGTTTAGGGTGGAGCTAGTTAAGCGAGGTAGAGGGAAGCAATGCTAGCAAGCATTGTTGCACTTAGTAGGGATAGCTCAGTAGTGAGGAGCTGTCGGAGCAGTGTAGTCGCCTATTACAGATAGAACAAATAATGTGGAGGAAAAGGGTGATATTTGAGCGGTGTGGTTAACACCGATTTCATCTATATGGGGCAGAGAACATGGAGTACGACCACAGAGAGGAATAGTAGAATAACAGTCGGCCGGAGATGTACGTTTTTTGGGGAGCCATAATGGGAAAGAGACAGACAGGAAAACGAAAGAATAAGAGAGGAGTTTGGAGTGAAGGCATATTAAATAAGGTGGATGCAGCCAGATTGAGGTGGTGGGGGACACTGGAGAGGATGCCAGAGAAGGGGAGATGTGTGGCCCAGAACAAGATGGACAGTAAAGAGACAGGAGGCGGAGAGACCACGAGGGAAGACATAGGAGCAGATGGGAAAGAAGCTCGTGGTGGAGGGCTCTGACGACACACACGATGCCGTAAGATGAAGGGAGTTGGAGGGAAGAATGGAGTTTGGAAGATAGAGGAAAGATTCAGAGAGTGCTGGCTCCGCTTGACCAGGGTCCTTATGACCCTTCCTCGGGATGCGAGTTATAAAGTAAAAGTTGTAAGTATATATATATATATATATATATATCTATAATTATATGATTATATATTTATATATATATATATTAATATAATTATAATATTATATTATATAATAGTAGTATATTACTATATAAATCTATCCCTAACATAATTACTAGTAATATATTATACCAATCATATATAATACTATAATATATAGTATATACTATATATATATATGGTAGGATGATAATGTTTCGTGCTCATATTTAATGGTTCACTGCTAGTTATCAAAAGCAAAGTTATTAATATAATGTATCTGTTCAGCAAAACTTGTTTCTACAATTTTTCATGATAAAAGAACATGAAAAAATCAGCATAATGTGAGGAATGAGGAAAGAGGAAAACGCACGAAGATATAAGTACATTCGCACGTACACCCAGAGGGAGTTGGAAAAAAAAGGAAGCAGAGAGTTATGGATGAACAGAGAGAGAGAGAGAGAGAGGAGGAGAGAGAGAGAGGACGAGAGAGAGAAGAAGGGAAGGAGAGAGAGAGGAAAGAGGAGAGAGAGAGAGACGAGAGAGTGAGAGAGAGGAGAGGAATAAATAGTTTTCAGACTCTAACTATACAGAATATGAAAATAACAATCTCCATATTTACAGATATTAAAAAAAGAAATTTTTGAATTTATGGTTTGAATAAAAAGGAAGAATTATATTCGATATTGAAATTAAATAAACATGAAAATTGCTATTTATGGCAAGAATAATTTACCTACATTATTGTTTTTAAGTTACGTTTAATATTAGATATATATTGAGTTATATAATAGTATATATATATATAGTATATATATTAATATATATATATATTATCATATAAGTATATATATATATATATATATATATATATATAAACCGTAGACTTAAAATATGTAGTAAATTATTCTTGCCATAAATAAACTCTACTACTTTTGATAGTATATATGGATTAATAAATCTTCCTTTTTATTCAAACCATAAATTCAAAAATTTCTTTTTTTAATATCTGTAAATTGGAAGATTGTTAATTTTCATTATTCTGTAAATAGTTAAAGTCGTGGAAACTATATTCGTCTCTCTCTTCTCCTCTCTCCTCTCTCTCTCTCTCTTCTTTCTCTCTCTCTCACTCTCTCTTCTTCTCTCTCTTCTTCTGCGTCCTCAAAATACTTACCCGGGCGCATATTGGATTACAAGATCTCCGACTTGACCTACGTCTCTCTCTCCTCTCTCTTCTCTCTCTGTTTTCATACCATAACCTTCTCTGCCCTTTTTTTTTTT
>JABUQX010076432.1:0-28612 GCA_015478945.1 Trachelipus rathkii
AGTGCAATCGAGTTTTTAAGGATCACTATTTGTACGTAACATGATCTAATTAAGCATTAGAAACCATGGGCTGTATCCAGTAACATAGGGTGCTAAAGAGAGTGGGACACTTAAGACTTCCCCCCTGAGATATTTATGGAGTATGTATATATATTATATATATAATATATATATATATATATACAGGGGGTCTCAGGGAATATGTAACAGCTGTGTATCGCGTGAAGTATTGCGTATGTGACAAAATTCTCGAAATAAAACCTATGTCTTTTAAGTAGGTGTTCGAGGTGGGACAGTTACAGTTCATTTTTACGCATCCGCAGTAATGAAAATGTTTTTTGAATGAAAGGATATATTTTCCAATCCAGATTTGAAATGTACGTTCGAAATTATACATTAATTACTGAAGACACTTTTACCTACAGTATGTACCTTACACGCTATCCACGTTCAAAACATTGAATGGATAATGGTGTACACGACACACATACTTATATTAACGCGCATACCGTATGGTAATGAAAAAACTTACAAAGCAAGTAACCTTTCGGACATTTCGTTGGAGTAAATTTGGGTGTTTAGAACCAAATCGTGAAACACATAGATACTGTGACGTTGGTATAGTGAACGACATGCCTCGCGATGTGTACTAAGACGACGAAAAACGAGATATGGTCGAATTGTACAATGCAAATGGATGGAATTCACGGGTAACCGCAAGTCTCTATGAGCTATACTGATCGCCGTCACCCGTCGCACGTAACAATTATAGGATCTACAGATGATTTGCCGTTACAGGATCTGTTGCACAACCACCACGGCACGTCTCGGTATAGAATCGTATGCGTACATTTGACTTGGAGTTAGAGGTTCTCTTATACACCCATGAAAATCCCTGTTCATCGTTACGGCAGGCTAGCAGGGTCCTTGGGATTTCCAAAGAGACTGTACGTAGAATTCCTATGACGTATAACATGATTCCAAACAGGGCGCACATCGTGCACGGATTACGTCCTGGAGACGCTGAGAAGAGATTAGGCTTCCTAGCTTTGATGGAAACCCTTCTTGATGAGGATGTACACCTCCTTCAGAACATCCTGTGGACAGATGAGGCTTGCTTTACCTCAAATGGAGTGATAAACCGTTGGAATTGGTGGCACTGGGTGGATGAAAGTCCCCATATCATTTTCAGTGATTGCCACCAGAATATTTTCACCGTCAATGTGTGGTGTGAGGTTCTTAACAGTCAACTTATTTGGCCTTATTTTTACAATGAGTACCTCACAGGCGGACGCTTTCTCCATTTCTTGCGATATATCCTCCCAGGATTACTGGCAGATATGCCACATCAGACACGGCGCAACATATACATTCAACTAGATGGGTGTCCTGCACAGAGTGCAAGGGGTGTGACGACCTACCTCAACCGTGTGTCTCTAAGGAAATGGATCGGGAGATATGGACCTGTGCCGTGGCCACCCCGCTCACCCGACCTGACCCCTCTCGACTATTACCTGTGGGGTTACCTAAAATCTGTGGTTTATGCAGGCTACACTACCCCAGTAACCTCGGTGGACGATCTGAAGCATCTTATTCGAAACGCATGTCGGGAATCACGGCCGATAGATCTTATTTATGTTCAGTTGGAGATAATCTCTTTTCAAAATATATAAATGGATATGACTGACATTAGTATCCGTGCATGAGGCGGTGGGCATCTATTGTGCCATAGCTATAATATCCATAAAAAGTATTAGTACGTATTTCTCAGTAGAGATGTATAGCCTATACTGCGACTCACATGATACCTATCTGATTATCATAACTGTATATATAAATACATTATTACTTGTGACTAAATCACTGTTATTTTGTTTCCTATGTCTGTAGTGTGTAATAAGTGTAACAGCAAATTTAAAGTAATTCAATATGTTTTTGAATCAGTTATGGATATACGTGCTCAATCAGGTGAGTATATAACTGTAGGTTAATAGAATATTTATTTATATAGTTAAATTACGTTTCATAATGAATATCAATACATTTCAAATCTGAATAAATAATAATACCATTACATTACAAAAACACTATTAGTTATTCTCAGTGATTTGGTGAACTACTTGAGTCACTTATATATATGGCTGTAATGTTAAATTAATACCACTAGTATAACAGTATTATCTACTCTCCTGTGCAAGGCTCATAATCTTTGCAAAAATGTGTGATGTGTAATGTTAAATATGTCAAATATTTTGTACACCGACTACGACATCTGTCGTACAGCCAGACATAGTGAGAACATAGTATGTTACGTATTTGTGCTAGGAGAAATCTCGCCTGTAATCAGTCAAGTTATGTCATGAATATGTAGTGGAGAATAACATGAAGAAGTGTTTATAAAAAAATGAAGCTAACAAACAAAGATGATTTTATTAATACTTAATTATGAATAGAGTGATAAATTATAAAAAGCCCAATAAATATCTAGTAGTCAAAACCATTATATTATTATTAATGATTTGCTAATCAAAATAGCTTGTTTACTGTCTTGAAAAATCTATTGTGAAATTACTGACGATCTATTATATATTTTTAAGTTATTTACAATTTTAATTTTATAATATATTATTGTTTTATTTATATATTTATAGTCATTATATTTTTATTTGTAATATATATGCAATATTTTTACATTATTGTTATTTTGTATTATGTTATTATCTTATCTATAGAGAGTTGTCAGAACCAGTCTTTTGGCCAATCATCTCTAACGGCAGTAAGCCCTAAATTCAAGAGGAGTGCGGGTGTGTTTATAGCTACTTAGATATGCTTCAGAATACTCTAATTGGATTTACCCGTTCTTCATATTTTGGGAGCCTCTAGACGCAGCTTATAGAAGTAAGAGCGGAGATTATAATTTTCATGTAATTTCAGGAAATCATCTACGACATATTGGATAGATTTCTTCGACATATATTAACTAGCACACTTTGAGAGAAGAATCAGACAAGAAGAGAAAAAGCACTACAGCAGTACTAATTTCCACTCAGAGTTATTATCGATAATATATATACAGTTAGACAATATAATACGAAGAAAATTATAGCGTTCAGAACATCACGCACACTCTTGCTAGAGTACAGTCGAATGAGACACACACGATGAAAGACACAGATTGCGTAAAAGCTCAGTGATGAAAGATTTTAAAGCTCGTGATGCTTACAACTATTCACGCATGTCTCGGAGACTATTCCTGACAGCTAGACAAGGAAACGTGAGTGGAAGAATGACCTATAACGACATCCCAAACTATCAATCAAGGAGTGACTTGCGGCAGAGAGGATGAGGTGAAGAGCGAGTCTATAGCGATGAAAGTGAAAGTGTCCTCCACCGGAGAACAGTTACCTAAGTTCTTTATGTGAGGTGTGTCTTGACTTTATATCGCAGTGCCAAGAGCACGGGTATTAACAAGCACGAATCAAGGAATTAAATGAGAGATAGAAGAATGTGTATATAAACATTCATATGTAATGATCCAAGCGGATAGATGGTCACTTATATATGATAAAGTATTAGAAGAGTGAGGAATTAATCATGAAACAATGATGGTTAAAGAAATTAAAAGTTCTTTGTTATATAAGTTGACACAAATGCAAATATCAGAAGATTACCACTACACAAGGATATATATCTTGGCAGTGCCATTTGTGAGCTTGCCACAATATGGTAGACTTCTCTTGAGAGATTAATTCATAGAGTTAGCGAGTTATTGTATTATATGTTGCCAACAGAGCCACATGCTGTTTTCTGTTATGGGCCAAACTTTCCTACCCAACTAAGAATAACTTAATAATATTTTATGGTGTTCAAGAGTTAGATAGTATATTTAGCTCTCGTACTATGCGAATATCCTAGCTTTGGTCTGAAAGGCAGATTTATTGACTACGTGGAGGGCTGAATATACGAACGTTCTCAGTGAGATAATAGAGAATAGTAGAAAAATATGTTTATTGGAATAGGAGTGTATAATTATATAGTCTGTAGAGTGTCGAAGAGTAGAGACTCTCTGTGTAAGAAATGTTGAGACTAAATTTGATGTAGAGATATTGAACGAGTCTACGTGAGAGGTTCTATGTAGACATCTGCCACACCACGAGGTTTAAAAATATATAATTTAAGGTTAATGCGTGTTAATTGTAAAAATATACAAAGGTTCAGCTCGGTTGTGAATAAAAAAAAATAATAGGTAATTATATAATTTTAAGGGTGCAAAATAGAATTTAAATGAGAATAAAACCTCAATCCACTAAGAGTCGCCACGCAATCACTGTCTGTGAGTTATATGTCACAATTCGCTGCGGAAAGCTCTAGAGAACAGTGATAGATAGAGCAAATTATGACTAGAGAGTAATATCATGTGACAAGTAGCACTTAATGGAAGAGTGTTCTGAGACACCATGTGTGCAGTTTAATCTATGGATGTAATGGCATATCGAGGAGGTGACAAACAGGGAAATGAATAGTGGAGACCCTGTGTTCTGATATAGAGTGGAAAGAAATGAGTGCAGAATAATAGTGTATTCATTTTAAAATAAGGTTGTAGTTAATGTATAAGAGTAAGGAAATAAAAGTAAGGAGTGAGGAAATAAACCAGATAAACAACTGAGAAGGAATCACTCAGCGAATTGGCAGAAAGAGAAGAAATAAATAAGTTTAAAGTCGCACATATAACTCGATCAAAATCAAAAACAGACCGATATTGAGCAGATTTAGTGAGAGAATAAACACATAAGAGAACACTCCAGTATAATGGAACAAAATATTAGATATGAAGAAAACATAATATAGGAAATGTGTCTATGAGTGGTAATAAGATATGATAAGAAGCAGCGCACGTTGACTACTTACTAGAATCGAGTTTTCTCTTCTCGTTTATCTATGAATTACGTATAGATATTTATCCTTTAAAGCTAATCTGTCAAACCAAGAAATAAACGCTCTCAATAAATCTCTACATACCATAGTTTCCTGAAGAAAAAAAAGAGAGAGAAAGTAATATATATAAAACCATTTATATTTCTTTGATATTGAGATAGGATATAGATATTTACGTGCCAGGTATATGAACCACTCTCTTTTTCATATAAGAATTAATATATTATATTCTCTATATACAATTGTGAATAAAACAAATATATTATGTACACATTATTTATTTTAATTGAGTAAAATATACTTAAAATATTTAATGAGCTTCATATGATGGTATCACACATATATAAATAATAATTTACTAATATTCACAACTGTAGTGGCAGATTGAGTAATTATAAATAATTTTTTAACTTATTATGGTAAATAATTAACGATATATAAATAATTCTAATTATATTATAAGGGATAAAATTACTACTAAGTTTATTGTAAGAGACTAAGTTGCTAAAATAATTATATAAATTCCGTGTTTGTCTTATATATAAATAGAATATATATAATTATAAGTGTAATTAATATATAAAGATAAACTTCTTAATAAATCCTGCCTTATATTTAAGTAATTAATATAACTTAATTCTAAGATTTAATAATATAGTGTAAATGAAGTTAGAAAAAAAGACTAAATATATTAGATTGATAATATATTATTATTACTTCTCTCAGTTTTAATCTTGTAATTTGTAGACCACAGTAGAATAGTATACAGTTAGTTGTACGTATATTAATATAAATAAATGCTATTAGGATAGAACGTTGGTAATAAGTACTATAATGGATATCTATATTAGATAACAGGCCTTTTTAATGTTATGAAATTGAATAGATGTATAGACGGAGCTAAGAATGATTAGTTTGATATAAAAGAGGCATGAAGTGTGCATTTGGGTGAGTGAGAGAGAGGAAAAAAGTTTCACTAATTGAACAATAAATAAAAATGTATGTTGACATACAATCTACAGTCACGGTAGTTGTAAAGGAAGAGACGGCTATAGCTCATACACAAGATGAGAAGAATAAACTACAACTGAGTTTGAAATAAAATCAGACAATTGAACGAGACGTCAGTGAATGGCAAATCAACATCCTTCCTAAAGGGGAAATTTCTCTAGAGCGGGATATCATTAGGGTACATTGATATTCTAAAAGAGGATAAGTAACATAAAGGTGAATTTGCAAAAGTGATGAGTTCGCAATGTCTGTTCTGATATATCGAGTGTATTATAAGGAACGGTAAGGCATATATGTATACTTATTGTTATTTCTGTCAGATTTAAATCTAAAAAATGAAAATTAGTTAGATAGTTATGAATAAAATAAGAACTGATAAATACCTGTTGTGCTTTTTCTAATGGGTTGAGTTTGGTTAGTTTTTTAACTGAAGTGTTTTTTGTGTGCTCTAGAATGGTTGGGGAAAAAAAAACATTGTAAAAATAATTTTTTATGGTAGATCGAGAGGTATTTGCATTCATACCATTTGCTTAAAAGGGGTTGCTTGCCTTCCTTCGTACCTCCCGCGACCCGTGAAGCTCCCTGGAAAATAATAAAGGTGTAGTGCTTCAACAACATTGGGCAGTAATAGGATTTATAATAATGAAATTTTGAGTGTTGTTTATGGCAGGTCTCACCTTCAAAGTTTTTGTTTTTCATTCCTTACAAATCACTTCATACATTGTCATATAGATTCGTCACGATAATTCAGAGAAAGATCTGAGAATAGGGATGAAGAGGGTCACATGGAGTCATCATTTCAAATAAATTATAGATCATCAGAGATAAGTAAATAACGATCCTCAAGTCAGATACACTGTAATTATACATAAATAAGAGAGAATATGAGTAAGTCAGCATAAGAATTAATTGTTCCACACCATATAAGAAGCATAGTCATTTTAAAAGACTAATTCGACTGTCTTATGCTCAACTGTGTGTGGAAAATTTAAATATACATAATAGCATTACTTTCTTGACGATGTGTGTGTAGAATGCTCTGCTTGAAAATTAAGAAATAAATAGTACAGCTCTTTATCACTAAATATATTGTGTTAAAGGGTTAAAATATATATATATATTATATGTACTATAGTCTAAATAGAAGAATTTTAAAAGTAATTTCTTACAAATAAGTGGATCACTATTATGAAGAAACAATAAGACTTTTATCTTAAATGCATAATTAATTGATATAAAACATCCCGAAGGAATTATGTGTATCTATATATTTTCTCGTAAATGAATTGAAATGATAGTTTGAAGTGAATATCATAAATATAATCAATAGTTTAAAGAGTCATAATTAAGTGTAGATTTATTTCAAAATCAAATAATAGAGAAAAACTAAGCTACAAGTAATAAAACACTATGAGTTTGGTTTTTTAAACAAAAAGAAAGAAGTAAATAAGATAAACAAGCAGAATGGAAGAAATTAGAGTCACATTATAAATAGATTCAAATATTGGTATATGGAAGATCTCAAACAGTGACATTTCATAAATAGATAAATTGGTATATGGAAATATCTCCAACAGTGACATTTCATAAAAATATAATTGGATCTTCTAGAGAAAAAAGTCAGAATGCAAATAATAAATAATCATTATTATTATTATTCACTTAATAGTAAGAAGGAACTTTGTATATATCTATAATAGGACTTAAATAATATGTTATTTTAAAATATGCATTCACTGAAGAATAATTGATGATATAATTTGATTTTGCTTTATAATTATTTATATGATAAAGGAATAAAATATAATATTTACATCTCTTCTGTTTTTTTTTTATTGGTCCATTAATTTTCTCGAGTTTAAATCTGTTATAATCAACATGTATAATAATAATAGTTGGCAATAATGTCAACTCTTCTTTTAAATTTATTATATTAACATTAAGAAATTTCCTGCAATAGTAAAATTTGCAATTAGATAATTGGTACATGAACTTAAATAAACTGCGTGACATGCGTGAAACTGATAATATAAATCTCTTATAAAGAAATATTCTTATCTCTCGTACATAATTTATAGCTATAAGATTAGATTACTGAATTTGTGAATATATGATTGTATATATTAATGATAAGCTTTTTTACAAACAAAGATGAGTTTACTACTCGGATTGTCTATAGTAATATATATTTGAAGATATATTAACACAGCTACCTCATTAACCTCCAGGTACAAAACGACATGTCTATTTAGAAATAGATTTACATGAGGAAGCAATGTATTCTGAGTCACTATAATAAAATGATATTTTTCGAGATTTATATAAATGAACTTTGATAAAATATTTCTATTGTATAAATTTACAGCGAGACGATCTAATTTAATTATTATATTTATGTTTCCAAATTATATTTAATTATATTTGTTTTAAATATTATTTAAGTCATTTTTTTGTATATATATACTCAGAATTTTTTTATCATTATTGTTGGTTTGTAGATTTATTACAGAATCCAGAATGTTTCACTATTGCAAGAAGAATTATGAAAATTTAAGCCTTTTTTCAAGAGTTTTCACTGCGTATCATGTTCCTTATCTCTATAATATTGGCTCTCATATACCTAAGAGTATTTAATATTTCAACAATATATATTATATATTTATAATAAATTATATTAATTATCAGTATGGTGATCCTATGGAAGTATATTTTGAAGGTTTCAGAAGTTTATTTATATATATATATATATTATATATTAATATATAATATAATATATATATCATATATATTATAATATATATATTTATATATATTATATTAATTACTAGTATTATATATATAATAAATATTAATATATATATTATATATAATATATAATATATAATATATATATATAATAAATATAATTTATAATATATAATATATATATATATTTAATATAGTATATATATTAATATATATATATATATTATATAGCTAATACGAAAATCTAATGAGAAAATAATTTTAAAATAAGTTATATATACGTACTTATTTATTTGTGATAATAAACTACACCAAGTTTACAACCATTATGGCAAATGTTATGACTTGATTATCCAAATCACATTCCAGGTTTGAGTAATTTTTTAGTGTCTTATATCTATTATTTTTAATAAATTATAGAGCTGTGGGTTATATAAGATTTATATATATAATATATATATATATATATTTATATTATATAATTATTGTAGCGATAGTGTTTTTATTTCTTATTTAATATATAAAATAAATCTACACTTACTCCATTAATTACTAATTATTGTTACACTAAATTTTTATTGTATTAATGATCTAATAACCTACCATATAAGTAATACATAATTCACATAAATTATATTAATATCAAGAACAATCAGGAAAAATTTTGATACAATGAATTCAAACAAACTGACACCAAGCCACAGGACATTTCGGTAAATATTTACGGGAAGAGAACGAAAAGTTTTGTTATTCAGTACGATAGTAAGGAAAGTATATTCGTCATTTTATTGATTATATTAAGATGATTAGTGAACAGACTCACTAGTGACCCCCGCTCCCCTTATATTACAGTTGATACGTAAAAAATGAACTCAGTCATTTCGTTATATATACGCCAGGTGACAAATATCTATATTTAACTACCCATAATGATTAGAGTAAAGGTAGCGTAGATTTCTATAAAATGAAATTATCATTAATTTAATTATTATTTATATTAATTATTTATATATATGTTGAGTTTGTTTTCTTGGTTTATTTTAATTTATGATGCAATATAGCTTCTTTTTTTTAACTTTTATATAAAATTTTTATATATAATTTATGTAAAGTTATTAAAAATTTAATTTCATTATTTTAATAAATATATCATTAAAATAAATATTATTTGGGTAGGTAAGCTTACTCACTACCTAGGCTAATATACCCTATATATATTATATTATAATACTATATATATACTATATTATATATATTAATTAATATATTATATTATTTATATATAAATATAATATATATATATATTTATTTGTCATAATATATATTAAATATATATATATTTAATTATAGTATTAAATTACTAACGTATATATATATTATATATTATATATATATATTAAATATATACTCTATATGATATATTAAATATATATATATATAATTATTTCTATACAGTTGTCACATTACTCAGGTATTTTATAGCTCACGGGCAAAGCCTCTAATTCTCATAAGGTGAAGGGGTTGTTTAAACTCATCAAAGCAAAAATTCTAATATATTAACGCAAAATTAAGAACAAATGAGACAAGGACGCGTGGAATTTAAAGTGAGGTGAGATTAAATTTGATAGGAAACACTAATAGTGAGAAAAGAATGGAAGAGATTACCACAGAAGACAGATTTGGACTAAGGAAAGAATGGAGAGCTTACACCTTCGTCAAGCGACTGTCTGGAGTTTCTCGGGTGAGTATGAGACTACTCTAAAAACATCATTTCTATTGTGTCTCATTGATCTATATCAGCACTCCTTTTATTAATTTCTATAGAAGGGTGCTGTCTTATATATGCGCTGCGGTTGAGTTCTCCCTTCCCTAATTGGGTGAGTGCTAATACGCAGAGTGGATAAGGTTTCCCTCGAAGCTAGCAAATTGCAGCTTGGCACTGGTCATACAACTAATCATGAAAAAGAGATAAAGCCAAAACATCGTGTCACTGTTGCAGGACATAAGCAGGGTCGGTAAGTTAGAGACTAGCAATGATTTGTATCATCTGGCAGATGTTATACTGTAGACTTAACTCGAAAATTTCTTGTGAATGCCGTATAACTGACTCTCTCGATCGTCATTCAAAAAGTCTCACCGTGTGGTGCCAACATGATGCTCGCCATATACAGAAATGCAGTGAGGCAGCCTGACATTCATTATCTAAGGAAGAGGTATGAGCTCCTTCTCTTTTTCATCACCGTAACTGAGTGTAACGCTACAGTGAAGTATGATGTTGTATAATATAATGTCTTGAGCTCTCATTCTCATAAATAAACCAGAACTCTCACATGTTTTATTCTATTTGGTGATGTGCGACGTGTGCCCTCAGCTTAACCTCGAGTGTTTGTGATTTTGTTAGAGGTTTAACAAAAGTAATAACTATTTTTTATATGAGTATTAATGTTAAGGCCAAGTAAATATTATTATAATTTTGTCAAGCAGTATCGATGAAGAGCCGAAGAGACCCTTGAACGAAGATAGTGATCAGATATGTAGGACTATAGATGATCGTTTTAGATGAGTGTAAAGATTTATCATCGAGAGATTGTTAGCTCTATACTGTGAAGTGATGTCAGCACACTTATCACATGGTGTTGCAGCGACACAGAGCACTCTCAGACTCACACGGAAATTCTAGTCGTGCCCAGATCACGAGTATTAGAATCGTGAAGATTATACGAACAGGGCAATTCTATGAAGTAAAAGCGAAGTGGCGAGAGTATATTGTGAAATTGCACGTTAGATAGCTATATGAAGGTGTCGAGGTGATCGTGAGAGATGTGTAGAGCCATACTGAATGTTTGTAATAAGTAGTATAGAGATACTAGTGTGTCAGAAGTATGTATTTAATTGAGAAGGAGCAGCAAAAACAGGTAATGTTATGGTAGAGAATGAAGGTCTAATAATAACTCCTCTCTGAGGAAACTCTCCTTGACACAACTATTGTTAAGTATATCAGATATATCAGAAAAAATTACACTATACTAACTCAATATCAACACACCGATAATTAAGCAATTTGAAAAGAAAAGCTATAGACATAAGTAGTATACAAATGAGTAAGAAAGGAAGTGACGCGTTCCAATATCCCGGTAATATATTGCTTTGGATATGTCAAGTCAGCTCAAACCTCCATTTAAACGGTAGTATTATAATAATATTAATATAATATTATTATATATTTATGTTTATATATATATATATATATAGTACATGTACTTATCCCGTATTTCGATAAAGGACGGAAAACATAAATTCTGTTAGTAAATAAAAGGAATATATATTATCACCAGATAGAACACCCGAGCGCTCACAAAAGACACATTTTCTAATTTCGATTAGTGAGGGTGATAAAGAAGGTATGATAGAATGAGATTCTCCCAGATGGTCTAAGAAGTGAGTGAGTTTGAGAAAGGTTTCAAGTGATCTTAGATATGAATATCACAGTTTAGAGCCTATAGGGTAGATATATGAGTGAGTTTAAATGTAATAGGATCTAAAAAGCGTGGACTTCCTTTTTTCGTGAATATGAGAGTTGGACATTAATGCGCGCTTTCCAAACACTTGAGATCGGGAAAGTGCTAGTTAATTGAGGCATAAGAGAATACAGAGTTGAACTCGATAAGTTAGGGAGGGGCCAAGCACGTAGAATAAAGCACACTCCTCAAAACCGGGAGGAATATCATAATGGGCCACCCGTCTTCCCTAACGTTCATAGATTTCAGGAGCGCATGCACCCGATCAAAATGTAATCTCAGGTAAAGGCATAAGAAGAAAAGTAAGAGTAAGGAGAAAAGGAAGAAAAATACGAATTCGTGTCACACCAGGGTTAAGTTAGAGGAAAATAGGAGTACGAAGAGATTGGTTACTTTTAAAGTCGGAGGATTCAGACAATATACTCATGAGAGCCATGGATCGAGGACTACGATATAATAAGAATGATGGAAATGGTATGCATTTCTATACTCGAAAGATAGTTGTCTTTAATAAATGTTTAGAGAAGAGGCTCAGAAAGTGCGTCTAATATTTGTCTATTGTCTAGAATATGTAACAACATGACTTGTTAGCGAGTTAGTCTGAGTCACTTTAAAGTTTTTTAGAATAATTTTAGTTTTCGCAATATTTGCTCTCTTCCACAGAATGAGAAAAAGAGTATAGATCAGAATCTACACTTATGACTATTCTAGCTTGACCCATGAAACTCTAGCGAGAGTGATAGGAGAGCTGAGACTTTTTAATGTGTGAGATTAACTCATCCGAAGACTATTATCAAAATGTTGTTACATCGCATGCCTCTCTAGCAGAAATTTCAAGATTCTATTCTTTGAATATAATGAAGGAACGAAGAGTTAAAGAGAAGTTTAATTATGTGCGTCCTAGCAAGAGATATATTTCCATGCTCATGCACACAATCAAATCGAATAGAAGCTTGTGCGGAGACTTTGCAGCTACAGAAGATCAGTGAAGCGTCACCGAGAGTAAAGCAGTCATTTCTAATTATATGTTAGCGTAGAAAGCCAGCGCAGAGCCCTCCCAATCGGCCGATCAAAGTGCCAGAATAAGAACGCACGGGGTAAGGATGGAACTGTTTGGATGAGAAGTATTCAAAGATTAAAAGATATGGTTGTGGTCCCCACGCATGTCTAAACACTCTAAGTAGAACCATTTGCACTGGATCGAAGGATGAGGCTAGTCACTCTGGATTAGGAGGACACGGGAAAATAAGATGGTGAGATGGACACTAGTGCTACTAAAGTTGTGTTCTCTATAGAGATGCATATTTTGGTACAATCCGTAACATGTGTAAATAGGTTGCTTATAAATAGTTGACGATATGGCTAAAGAGACTCAGTTTAGCTTGAGAAATGACTTAAAGATTGAGCGCTTCTTGCGCTCTGTGCACTCCTTCTTCCATATACAGTTGCCGATAAATCTAGTCTACTCGGAGGCCTAAGAAAAATGAAACCTCATACAGACGTGGAACCACCAAACCATCATTTCACGCCGGCGTTGTTGCTAAATAGTATTATCGTATTTGAGAAACCGACTCACTAAATAAAAATATGGACTAAAGTCTAGTCATTCTTCTCAAACTCGAGTAATCGTAAATAAAGACATAACAGATCGTCGTGCAGAAGTAGTAGAAGATAAGTATTTCAAAAAATGGAATCGTGAAAAATCTGTTTCTTGTTTATAAGTAATAGAACAAGTGAACAAAAAGTGCCAGGCCCAAATTAATATTAAGAGATAACATATCGACCAAGAAAGATTTAAGCACACAGTAGACTTACGAAATAGATTGAATAGGATTACTGAGAGATTCTCACGAGACTCTCGATTGTGTGAGACGCAGAGTGAATTTATCGCTTCTTACGAGTGAGGTTCGTGCTAGACTCTATTACTCACTTGCGACGGTTAAATATTATCGTGAGAGCAGCTTTTGTTTTGGCAAGAGTTGGAAGCAACTAGTACCGGGCGCCGATATTTCGCTTCCGTCTCTCCTAATCTCATATAACCGGTCTTTCGTGGAACGACTTGTGTCGAATATGTACTGATAGTGATCCATCAATGACAGGAATGTCATAAAGGATTATTGCACAGCTTTACCAGGACAAATGTATCATTCGAAAATAACTCACTGCTTTCTGCACAGAAGCAATCACTAGTAGGGAAAAAATTGTGGTGAGCAGTTTCGCTGAAGTTATAAATCAGGTTGTGAAGATGAAAAATTACATTAAATCGCGTTGAATTTATTTCCTTTCTGAAAAAAATGTTGTGAAATGGATGCAGCATATATCTCATTATTTTCTCGTGGTAGAGTACTGAACCCGCGTTTTTTACACTCAAAGAAGAACTAAAAGTTCTTTTTTGAGAAGAGAAACATGATGATTTTCTAGTTGCTGCAAAATGATGATGGTGTTACAGCTGTCATATCTGTAGATATATTTAGTAAACTAAAATGTATTAAATACTTCATTAAGGGACGACAAGAAACTAACAGTTTTTCTTCAACCAATGAAAGATTAGTTTTTCATGAGAAGGGTAAGCTTTCTTTGGAAGTCTGCAATTGAAAGAAAATGATTTTCACACATTTCTCAATTCCCTTTTAAATTTTTTGAAAAATGTAAAAGGGCGTGGAAAAGCTCAAAGACCTCATTCTTGATCATTTTTATTCAAAATTGCAAGATGCAGTAATAAGTACTTTCTTCTCTTCCGTTAAGAATCTTGGAGTGATTGTTTCCCTAATTTCACAGGCAGTATATTGCTGAATGAACTAGATTCACAGCTCTGAAAGAGACGGATATTAATTATCTCGTGCGCTGATTCTTTAGACTTGAAAAATTAAACTTGAAGAAGACTGACTTATCAACGGCTGGATTTTTGGCTTAGCATTCAAAAGGAGTTATCCTAACCTAGTAGAAAAAAGCCATAAGTTTCCTTTTGCCATTTTAAACATCATACTTTTGTGAATCAGCTTTTACGATTTAGAATGGTCACAATAAAATGCAAACAAGAAATAGATTGTTGTGAATAATTTAGGGAAAATATGCTGTTGCTGTTTCAAACATCAGATCTAAATACATATTTGTGCTTTCAAGCATTAAAGCACAATTTCCCATTTAAATTTTCGATTGTGCTAAACCGCGAAAAATCCAGCTTTCAAATTTTAACAGGTATGTTTTATAAATATTTTAAATTTAAAATTTATCTTTTTTTTGTCATTAATTTTTTTCTTTTTTTTTTTATTTTTTTTTTTTTTTTTTTTTTTTTTATTTATTATTATTATTATTTATTTTCATTATTTATTTATTATGTTTATTATTATTATTATTATTATTATTATTATTATTCGATTATATTCTTATTATTCATTAACTATCAGTGTTCCTCAAAAATTCCACAGCCTTAAATAGGGTGAGCCGGGAATTACAAAAGGTTGGGAATTTTATCATTTAATACATTTCCAAATATATTTATATATATATATATATTATATATATATATATATTATATATATATATATATATATTATATATACTTATATATTATATATATATGTATTATATATAATATATATATATAATCTTAAAACTCACAAAATTGGCACTGTCGCTCATAAATAGTTTTCCAGGTATTAGGTATAACGTATTCTTTTTAAAAATCTATCGTTCACTAATTTATCTTTTGATTTTCAAAAGAAATATTACTAGTTTTAGCAGTTCTGCTAAAATTAATTTAAAAGTATTGCAATTAATATGGAAGATATATATATTTTCTTGATTATGTGATTTCCTTGGATTTATTTCAATGTGCTTCAAGATAAAAAAAAAATATTAACACCTCAGTGATGTTACGTACGGGAATATTAAGAAGCTAAAATAGCCCAGAGTTTCCCTTCGAGGGTTGAATCTAACATAGATATGTGTTTTATTTTCATTATATTAAGTTAGAAATTTTTAAAAGAATTTTAATGTTTTTTAATAAATTTCGTTATTAAGGCGAAAAAAATATGCTTTTTGGAAATAGGAAGAAGCTAATTTTTAATAATTTTGTTAAAAAAAAAAGAAAAGAATAATTTGCCGGAAAAGGATGCTTTTATCCTAAAAGCCTCCTTTTGTCATATACTTATGATATGAGTCAGATTAACTCTCTCTCTCTCTCTCTCTCTCTCTTCCCTCTCTCCTCTCATCTCTCTTTCTCTCTCTCTCTCTCTCTTCTCTTCTCTCTCTCTCTTTCTCTTCTCTCCAAAATCGCAAACTGACTGTCAGAATGGTTGAACAATTACAGTCTGTATTCAATATTACTCAGAGTGATTAAACAATCAAAATGAAAAATGATAAAATAGAATGATTAATTGTACATTAATGTAATTGCTTAGATTGAATAATTTAAATTTTTGAAATCTTTTATTAACTAGGGACGCGTTACTTCTCTCGCTTGCTTTCCATGTGATCCGCACCCCTTATATATTATATTCGTGGATTTGTGGTTATTATATATAATATAATATATATATATTATATTTATTATATATATATATATATATATATTAATTAATAATTATATTATATATTAGTGATGCAGGTAACAATCCGCATACGCATCCGCATTCCACACTTCAGCATCCGCAAATTATTAAAGATCCGCATCGCATCCGCATCCGCGGCTTTGGTCCTTGCTGGATGTTGCGCGGAGTTTATTGTCGAGATGATCAAGAATTTTATAATAAAATACTTAAGATGAATCTTAAAAAAGAAAATGAAAATGTAATGAGTTGAAGGCAATTCAAAAACGGCTTGATATTCCCCATATCTTAATGTTATCTAAAAAGACATTCAAACTCGCTGGATTAGTACACTTTTTATATGGAGAATGAAGTATTGCTTAAGACTTCTGCTTCGTTACGCCAGTTCGTATTCAAAGTTAAATCTTATTAATTAAGAAAATGACATCATATCACACTGCATTAAGCTTATTGAAACCATTTGAAGGAAACTGACAAAAAAATCAGCGTCCTCTACAGCTTCTGTCTCTTAATAACCATTAATCTCAGCGCTAAGGAAGCATTTTGAAACCTCTTTCAAATAAAATGATGACGGTTTAAAAAAGAATGAAAGATGTAATTAACTAGAGGGCTAAACAAACGCTTTGGTTCTGTGGATATTAATTAATATCCTTCATACTATTGCAACTTATTAGATTCCCGTTATAAGCAAGTTTTTTGTACTATATTGAACAAGTTAAGATAGTTATTCCTATACACAAAAAACTTCAATTCCGAAACAACACAAATTCTCTATCACCCATAAAGGAAAAAAACAAAATCTTACAGAACCAACACTTCTTATGCAAGTAAAATCAATTACAGATTCACGTGGAAGAATTTTACAGTCCAGTTATGCGATCGAAGATAAACACATTACGCATTACCCAAAATGAAAAACTTCAACCAAAAGAACGTTAGAATTCAAATGATGAGTCCTGCCAAATCAGTTTTGAGAAAGTTAATTCAGACAATGGTTTACCCCGCACGCTTAAGAAACTTGGCAAGGAAAACTTATTCCGAACAGTCTATTAATTAGGCATCCAATTAAGGAAAAAATAAAAAATATACAAGAACCAACATCTTCTACAAGTAAATCAAATAACAGATTCACTGGAAAGAATTTCTACAGTCCAGTCAGTGATGAAGAACACAGCGCACTCAAAGAATAATGTTCAAAGACATTATTAAACTAATCACCAAGAAAAACCGAACTAGATGCAATCAAATGACGAACCTATCAGTTGGTGGAGTGTTTAATTAAGCAAAATGCAAAAATGTTTTACCCCACGCTTGATGAAGCTTGCAAGGAAATAACCTGGCCTGTCCTCGCAACTGTGTTTCCAAGTGAGTAGAGGATTTTGCAATGCTGGGCTAATACTATGATGAAAGAGAAGCAGACTATTCAGTGCAGAAATGGCAATGAAAAGGCAGAAACAATTGATGGTCTCTCAAGCCATCTAACCTTCCATTGATTTGAACTTCAATACTAGTGCAAAAAGTATATTATCCATTATATCTTTTATTAAGGTCGGAGGTTAGGGAAGAGTTTGATGGGGTCCATTTGAGCTGGGTCCTCATCTCGTACCTGTGTAACATTATTATTAATAGATTGTGGGGTATGGCAGGTCTTAGTGATATATATTATATATATATATATAATATATAATATATATTATATATAGATATATATATATATATATAATATTATAATATATGAGTATATAATATATTATATATTATATATATTATATATATTATTATATACGGTATATATACTATACTATTTATTAAAATTATATATATATATATATATATATATTTATAATATATATATATATATATATATAAATATATATATATATTAATATGTTTTGTATTAAACATCGCCTCCGCATCCGTCATCCGCTGGATTGTTAAAAAATCAAACATCCGCATTCGCATCCGCTAATCCGCGGATGCGTAAAAAATGACATCTGCAGAAAAATTTAAATATATCATATATATATATATATATATATTATATTATATATATATAATTATTTTATATATACCATGTGTGTATGCGTATATGTGAGAGTGCAAAAGTGTATTTTTTGCTAAAGATGTCCAAGTTATACGGTTGCTAATAAGTGAAATATGTTCATGTTTCCGAAGCCGTAAATCTGAAAAGGCGAAGAAAAGAGAGTAATGTCCTTTACATTTCGGAAAATATTTTCTAAAATGGTTTTTGCATCATCATAAAACCTTGAAATGGACCTTTGACGCGTCACCAAGAATAAAACAAGGAGTCGTGTTAGAGGGGAAAAAAATACTTTGGGAAGAAATATGTTTGTGAGAAGCTTCGATATACAAAAGGTGATTTATAAGTTCTGCACATTGGGGGGGGGGATGGGGGATTTTGCCCCCTGGTAACAGGAGACGAAAGCCTCAAAAAGTCGCTAAAAGTCGTTAAAAGTTGGTTAGAAAAGATTTTTTTTCTTGTGTTCAACTTATACTAATATTTAGAAGAGGACTTCGAATATCCTAAAGGTAATTAATTTGGGCTTACAATACGAGAGAAGTAAAAGAAAGAATTCACTTTTTGGCATTTTGTAAAACCTTTAAATATTTTTTTAAATTTTAAAACCAAAAAAATATAAGAATTTTATAATATGTTATCAGAGTTTCGTATATTATGAACGATAAATATTCTCTCTCTAAATTGTTTACAGAACTTTAACTTTCTGCAATTTTTTATTTATTTAATTTATTCTTTTATTAAATAAAAAAATCAGACATTTTTGGTTTGTACAATGTAGAAGTATATTATTATATTTTTTATAATATATATATATAATATAATTATATTATATATATATATATATTATATAATATATATATATTTATATTATATATATATATATATATAATATATTATATATATATTGCTGTGATGTGTGGTGTGTGGTGTGTGTGTGTGTGTTGTGGTGTGTGTGTGTGTGTGCGCGTGAATACATTTAGGTGTGGATGGGTGTGCGTGTGAAAGATGAAAGTAACTTCCACACATGAAATTTTGAAGAAAATTAATAATCATAGAGTGTTCATTCCCTTCTTGTACTCAGATGATCAACACTTTCGTGCTTTATCTGTTGCACAGATTCTTTATGATACTTCTTGAATTTATAGTTGACAGACATGCCTAGAAGGCACACTCCTTTTTCCTTAACTACTACTGTATATGTAAAATACAGAATGAACATACATATTTCTTATCATATATTATACGAGAAACCAAATTAGCCCCTTTTTCATTTTCAAGACGAAATCAACGTTGATCTGTGATTGTCCGTATATTGCTGTAAACTGACTACCAACATGTTCCATTGCACAGTAAAAAAAATTTCTTTAATAATTTTATGAAACATTTTTTTTACTTCCTTCTAATTTTCAAACCTTTTGAGCATCTTTTCCTACCAAAGCTTTTCCCTGACGGATCGGTGCACCATATATACGATAAAAGCTTGGTATGCCGACACAACATCGCAACCGTAATACATGTTATATTATATATCAATATATATATATATATATAATTATATATATATATATATATATATATAATATATATATATATATATATATATATATATTATATATATTAGAGGTGTAGCGGATTTCCGCATCCGCATCACTTTTCACTATCCGCACCGCATCCGCAATTAATTTTTATTTGCGGATAGCGGAATAGTAAATTCATCCTATGAATTATGAGAAACGTGTGTGCACAGCCTTTTATATATATATACAATATTATATATATATATATATATATTATATATATATATATATATATATAATATATATATATTATATATATTATATATATATATTATTATATATATATTGATCATAATATATATATTTAAAAAAGGTAGACTTTTCAAGGAAGAACAGAAACACTCATGCTGGAGATAGATAATAGATTTCAAACTTTTCAAAAATCCTAGATACAAAACAAAATTTCTTAAACCACGTATTTTACAGAGGGTTTAAATTAATTTAGGATGCCTAATAATAAGCAAAAGAGAAATATCACCAGCCAATAAAAAGCAAAAGATCACAGAAACAGACACGCAATTACCATTTGCTAGCGATATCATTGCTGAATCCATGAACGTTCTTTTGGCTTCTAGCAGCAATGAAGTCTTGGTCAGAGGTGTCAAAAAATAGTCTATCATTGATCGAAGAATATCAAAAGAAAAAAAAACTTGGAATCAGATAAAGATCCACTGGTTTTGTGGCGTGAATAATTGTAAAAGTTTTCCACATCTTGCAGATGTCGCCATAAGTTTTGATTCGTAACCATTGACGGTTAAGTGTTGCGGACAAGTAAAAAACATTCAGTTGCCTTATTTGATTTCACACTGAAGATTTACTTCTCAGAGAGCATAACAAACAATTTTCTCTAAGACACTGAAAAATTCATTCTATTTAGTGTCAAATAGTTCGACTAAAGCTACTCATTTTTTTCTCTGAAGCTTAAAATTTGCTTAAACTTTTCCCTTAGTTTCTCTTCAGGCGATTACGGCACTGTTCTTTCTCTTCTATCATTTCCAATTCTTATCTTACTGTATTCAAATATGACTATCAGTACATATACTTCTGAACTTGCACCTTGCCTTCTTAGAAATAATTTCCACAATTGATTTTCATATTTTCTTCATATTTGCTTCTGCTAACCTACTAACTATCGTAAAATGGCATTATTTTTTGTTCATTGAAAGATTTGAAAGCTCTCTAGCAGTAACTAAATATTCGGAAAAGTCTTAAACCGTCTACTTTTACCTCATATCACTAGTATGGCGTCCGTAGTGAACATTTATCTATAGACATCTGCCCATACCTAATTTCGGTATACTTTTTTGGTGTTGCACTGGACACATCTGTAGTTTCGACGATCACGTTAGCTTTTTTTTCCTAATTCAGTTTTTCCAGCTAGAAATAGTTACAGGGATACTGCTTTCTCGGACGATCAAAGCTGGGCGTTTCATCAAGGAAATGGCGCTTAACACTAACCTTGGTTCTCCCACTACAAATCTTTCATCTCTAGCAACTTCTGTATAATCTGCCTTTCTCTCTATTCGATCTGATGTTGTGTTGCTATATTTTCTCGTTTTAGTCACTGAAAAGCTATTCATCTTCGGCCCTCTCGCTGCAACTATAATTTGCTCGATTACGGTCTCAAATACAGCACTTTCCCTCCCTCAGTGTTGGAGGCTCTCACATGTCCTCCAACCTATTCAGAAAAAAGGAATCCGCTCTTGATCCGTCTAGCTATCGGCGCCTGTAGCTCCACTGTATCTACTCTAAATCTTTGGAAAAACCCTTCTCAACCACTTCTTAGATCATCTACGAAACTCACATCCGATCGCAGTACGGCTTCTGTTGGCATCGAGCTACTGCGATATACCATTCCTAACGAAGCCGATTTATTGTTTTTCGCTCTCTAGAACTAACGGGGAGACTTGGTGGCTGGCCCTTGACATACTCCAAGAGCATCTTTGACCATTGAGTATGGCACGCGTCACTGCTCTCGCAGAGTCTCCCGCTCCGTTTGGTCCTTGACTACTGCTTTTTCTTACATCTCTAATTCTGCCCTTGTCAAATCGCTTCAATATCCTGTCTGTTGTTGGATGTGGGCGATCTTCTTCATTTACTTTCATAGTTATGGATGTTCCATCAAGGGTCTTGTTTTATCTACGCTATGCTGTTTATAATGATCTGTAGTCTTCACCTCGACATCCTTCTAGCTTATCCACGCGTATTCCGATACTCGACCTTTCATTCTTTAACTCATATCAATCTACTCCCACTTTTATACTTCTGGAATTGGCCTCTCGTCTTAACTTTCCGATTTTACTCGAGCTGATGATAGGAAATAACTTTTGTGAATTCATTCTTTAAAAACTTTACAAACTTTTTACAAATCTCCTTCTCTTCGTCAAAATTATCCTTCTAACTATTCTGCTTCCCTTTTCTCTTTCGATTCGGTTCCAGATCGTCATCTCCTTTGACAATAACATAATCAACTATTCCTGCTTTATTAACGATGAACAACATGTCATGAGTTGGAAACTTCACATCAACAGTACGTATTTGCTAGGCTTTCGGCCTCACAAAGGAGAATGTGGATAGTTCCTTGTTTTAGACTGTTGTAGAGTATTCCTCCTTTTTTGAGTGCTCCGTGGATCTAATATGGATGAAAGTCTCATCCAGCCGATGTATGGAGTACTTGGCTGTCTCATATTTGGGGGGGTGGGGGGCTCTGTTGCACCCGCTTTTTAGACACATTCAAACGGCAAAAAGGTTATAAAAGTGTTGATCTTGTTAGTTTCAGTATAACTTTTGACCACTTTATCTTTGCGAGGTCAGGATGGTGGTGAGTTTTCTTATCCTTAGTCCTAATACGAGCCTGTGCTGTGTTCTTTATTGTCTCTTTTATACGTAATATTTTAGGGCAGCGGGCAAGTTCTCGAAGGGAAACTTTTAAACAGATGCGTTACGACCTACGCTTTTACGACGCCTTTTCGATATGCACAATAGTGATGATTGTATTTCTTGCGTCAATTATGGAGTTAAATGTGTTGACATTGGTAACTAATCCAGCTTAGTTTTCTGTTTTGGTAGCTTTCTATCTTTCACCCCAGCACCCTCTGTTTTAGTGGAAATGTCTCCTTCCACTCTGCTATTTCTTACTTGAATTTAATCTTCCTACGCATGTAAAGCCTGCGTCTTGTGTACTCATATCTAATTTGCGCTTAGAGGGTGATCTTTTTGAGAGAACTAACAATCCCCCTCTCTGTAATAAGGGCTGCCCGTGAGTGTCTGTGACTAATTGTAAAAAAAAATACAAAAAAAATTTCTACACAAATCTATCCTTGTTTCTTCCTGCAACATAGTTATTCTAAAACCTCTCACCATTACCAAAACAATATTCAGATTATTCCAGAAAATCGTTACTCTATTTCTAAGCATTTGACATCTACAATGGATCTATAAGTCTGGCAATTAGACCACAACATAATTTTGATCTTTCAAACTAAATTTAACCTTTAGTAACTTCGTAGTACTATCACACACACAAATCTCTACATAAGGCTCTCTACCGTAACTAATCCATTCCATTGGCAAGATTGCAAATCCTTTCTATCCCCCTCTTCAATCCTTTCCACATTGCATACAACAAACACATTTTCATCACCACCATCACGTCTCCAATTTTCGATATCAGACTACGTATTGCTCTTTATCAATCTTGTTTTCAAGTCACATTGCGAAGACAAATCAAATTTGCCCTCTTAAAATACATTGCATCACCTTCTCCCAACAATTTTATTCTTGACATTCACTATCAGATAACGATTTCCATTAGACAATTTTCCGCGAAGATAGAAGGTGACGCTTAGCTGCGATCAGACCTTTCGAGCAATGCATTAACATTCTGGCAAAAGATAAGTGTTAGTAAGGCCAGCCAACCTAACTACCATCCGCTGTCCGATTAGTTCGCCTCTTACGGAACATACAGCAGACATACAATGTGCATTTTTTCTCACCCAACACTTAATAGGATATAAGGATAGGGTATGAATTCCTGGCAGATGTTTCTATAAGATAGAGTGTGTGGATATAATAGTGTACTATGATATATCTGGAGGATAGTGTGTGATAATTGAACGCACATAGGACAGTAAAGTGAGCCATTAGCATACACTGAGGAATTCAATACATACCTAATATACAAAATGGTATATTATTTTATATATATATATATATAATTATATATATATATAGTTTTATATTATATTTATATATATAATGTAATATATATATATATATATATAAATATATATAATATATTATATATAGTTAATAAAATTATTATTATTTTATCTATTATTATTTACTATTAATTATTATTATATTTTTAATTGACTTAAAGAACATAAAATTGCAGAAATCTTAATATTGGTTCAATTTAATCGGTATTTATACAAAATATAATAATCGTCGAAAGTTTGCCGAGACTAACGATTTTAAAAAAACGTTAGTTAAGACCGATTTTGCCGAATGACGAATGACGATTTCATGCGTTACCCATCACTAATATAATATAGTATAATAATATTATAATATAGAGTAGTTATTATATATATATTATATAAATATATATAATATTAATATTAATAAATATACATATAATATATATTATTAAAATATTATTATATATATTATTTAATATAATATTATAATAGCATAAATTATATTATATAGTATAGTATTATATTTCCCACTATAAAATTTCAAAATTGATATTTTTTTTCCTTATCCTATTTGCATTATTCTTATTATACAGTCTATGACTTATTTTTTTTTAATAAATATTAAATATAAAATATAAGGAACAACTTTTATAATATTCAATAAAAATAATTGAAACCATAAAAAAAATTGCAGTTTGTAGTGAAAGGATGTCGAATGCACCCGCTACCCATCCCTACCATACACACCCTTCTCCCACCCACAAGGCTTTCATCAATCCGCTTCCTTTCGATTCTAACAACTTTAAATATTTTGAGTACTCAATACTTAGTTCCAATTGGCCCACCATCCAACAATAATTAATAATGAATAATTAATATTAAAATAATAAAATAAGATAATAATAAATAACGAAATAAAAATGTGATAATGGGTTTAGAGTTAGGACTCAAAATTATCTCCCTTTTGAAAATTACTCTCGTAGTGTTTTTGTTTCGATCTTTTTCATAGAATCTGATAACAAAATTCTATCTTTCTACGCTAAAGATTTTAGTGGATTTTTGCACAGTGCTAACGCAGTTTTTCATCTTCACCTAACATTGATCCTGCCTCTTGATTTTCTCTTCAATTCTGACCTTATAGACTGCCTCTTGATCTAGCCTTCTCATTTTCGCAATGTCTTCTATCTAAGCGTAAGAGTTTATGTTTAAATATAGACCAGATATTAACATTTTGAAAATAAATACAAAAAAAACAACATAGGATTTGAAAAATTGAAGCTTACCAAGTATGTAATAGCAAAACCAAACAACAAAGTGCCAAAGTGTGTATTCGAAATTCGCGTGAAGAAATGAAGCAACCAAATATAGAAAGACTTAATTAACATCAAAAAGGCAAAAGTCTAATCATATACTATTATTCGGATTCATAAGGAAAAGAATTAAGTAGATTGATATAGATAAGTGTGTTTTGGCATCTGACAAATTATTGAATAAACATAAAAAAATTCTTACAATAAATCCAGAATATTGATAAAAATTTTTATTAGTAGAAATATAAAAGAATCATTAAACGAGTAAGAAAAAGTCTCAAGAATATTGTTACATCATAAGTAAGGTATGATATTATACAGGACCTTGACAAAGAATAGCATTATCTCGAACACTGGTAGATATAAAATTGGAATGTCAATTGGGAGACCGCAATAGTAATATAAAAGAAATATACAGTGAATGACTTAAAAGGACTATCATTTAAAGGAAAGAAAAAAAAATAAAAATCAAATTTTATTTCTGTACCCCCCTCATTTATTAAATTAGAAAGAAGAAAAAGTTTCCTTTTCTTAAATCTATAGCTATCAAAGAAACTATTATTTGAAGTCCTTTGAGAAAATCAGGCCTTATAATTTTTTAAAAATAAAGTTTGATTTTATTTAATGTATTTTAAAAGTTAAATAAATATATAAAAATCATAATAAATAAATTTAATGCAAGTAAAGGTTAAACTATACGTGATAAACATCTAGACGACTGTTACCATATGAAAGAACCCAATTTCTCAATACCATCTTCTATGGGACATAGAGGAAAACTCCCCACATTCAATCGCTAGAGGTTTAGTTTTCTTCCCATGAAGGCTACATTTGGTATTTGTTTTCTTTATCATGAACAGGTTTGAAGTGTTATAATTGACGTGCTAATTTAGGTGAGTAGCATAATATTTGTATTGACTCATAAAGTGTAGTTGAGGTAGGTAATGTAAGTATAGTTTGAACATTAATGTAGTAGTTGGCGAGATATTATTGAATCAACTGCCACTAGTATAGTAGATTGTCATGTATAATATATTATATATGCGAATAGGTATATAAATATTACCTAGATATGGATTAGAGGTATACTTTGTATACAAAAAATTGGAATAATAATTAGTACAAGTTAATATTTAGAAATTAATATAGTATTGTTATGCTTATATTTAGGATGAAAAATTTTTTGATTTTACAAATTAACATTTATGATTGAAGTGGAATTAATTTAACTTTATAGTGAAGGAATAAGTTATTTTATGTAAAAACATTATTATATAGTTACGTATTAATTAAGGCTTCCGAGCTTAACCGTCGAAAGAGCAAAATTCGCATTGGAAAACAAAGCAGAGTCAACGTTCCACACCGTACATGGGAATGTACAGTTCCTCGCTGGCTTCATTCTTGTTTTGCTTCGATACGTTAATATATGGGAGTACCAGTCGCTCTGCTTTTAGGAATTTTGAGGAGTCGGGGGCATGGGGCTGAGTGGGTGGTTTTGTTTCTTGTTATTTATATGCATATCATAAGAATAAAAAGCACACAGAACTTAGTGAGATTTCGGTGACTTGATCAAGACTCCGAAAACGTTTTTTTCCAATATAAGATTATTTTATTATTACTTTGATAATTATTATTCGATTTGTCTATTTTCAAAAACAACAGTAGTTTACTGGTTAAAAACGATTAATTGGAGTTTCAAATTGGGATCTTCTTTATGTTCTCATTCAAAATTTCAAGTGAAGGTGTTCCAATGGAAATATTGTTGGGATGAAAGGGAACGAAAACATTCGAGTGAATGACTAGATTGACATGATTTGATACGAGCAAATAGAGATTGCCTGAAACTAGTATCGGTAGATGCATTGGTGGAAAACTCAGGGTGTTAAGTTTAGATTGAGGAATCCTATTATATATGATAAACTTATATTAATGGAGATCTTGCTGGGGTAAACACGGTGGCTAACTTTGGAAACGATTTTTAGGATCCGGCTCCGGTTCAGAGGGAAATTCGACAAACATTAATATAAAAACATTAAATTAATAGTATAATAAATTGAAGTAAATTCTTAATTATAGTTCCTGAATTGTACGCTGCTATTTAATATTGCCCATTTCTGCTTTGTTATTTATCTCATATGGAGTCCGTTATATCGTGGTGTTAAGTCGGTGTAGAAACTTGATCGGATCGTGGGTTTGGAGCTTGGGAGATAAACGTTGTCCAACATTCAGAGGGACCAATTCAAGCAAATTTCTTGACAGTAAACTTAAATTATCTTAAAACTAAGCTTTTAGATATCTTAATTTTAAAATAATTAAATAAAAATTACATATGTGTATTGCTTTGCCAATTCTGTCTCCTTTGACTCATAGCCTCCTTTCTTCCTTCTTCTATGTACTCTTTCAAATTTACAATATTTCATTCTGATAAGGCTGTCCTTAATTTTTCATGAGGCTGACCCCCGTTTACGGCTACGAGTTAACCTCCATATGGAACATTCGAGTGATACTCATCCTAGTATAAACCCATCGCGAATAACTTTGCGAATGGTGCATGATGATGCAGTTGTCTTCCTTTAAAAAACTACTATTCTATGGCACTCGGTGTTTCTATCGTTTCGGCGCTATGGACTGCATCTTCTAGGAACAGAGATGCAAGATGTGATCGACAGCTCCCGAGGGATCTGCTAAGACGACAGCTCCTTTCACGGGGAGATATGGATACC